>JAJMYO010000265.1:0-39374 GCA_023087385.1 Diplodia sapinea | reverse complement strand
CCGTACTCAAGCTGCGAACCGGCCGATTAGTACTCAAGTGGGTGACCATTGGGGAATCCCGGCTGTTGTACGTTTTACTTTTTGGTGTTGAGACCGCACCGACCCTCTTTTGCCACTAGCGGGCTCCGTTAGCCGAAACATGGCGTGCCTGGATCGACAACTTGCAGCATCGGAGGACATCATGATTCAGCCCGGAAGAAATACTGTTTTGGTATCCTGCCCGTGATGCGTGTGGGCGCTGGCGATCATTGATACCTGACGTCGGAATCACAGGCATCATCCGAGACCGTTGCGTCACGAATCGTGCACTGCGAGCTTGGAGAGAAAGCGATTTCGTGGCTTGCATTCCACTAGGCCGCTCGGCCGAGATTATCTGTGCAGCGATAGCTTGCAGCACGGTCGTTCCATCCTACCAGCCCCAAATCATCTATGCCCGGATATTCCAGCGTCCATTCTGACCCTGTGCAGCTGTCGCCGCTGAACAACGGTCAGCGTTGCGTCCCAGAGCAGGGTACAGCGTTGGTGAGCACCTACTCATACAGCGTACACAAGAGACCTGGGTCGGGCCCGTAGGAAGATATTTGACGGTACCTGATGCGCAATGAACCTTCGCGAAGTGGGCGACAGTGCTGATTGGACGTACCATTTCTCCCCCAGATTGATGCAATTCGGGCCAAGGTACTGGAGCCACTGGCACCGGGACTTTGGCTCGTTTGTATTGTTACTCCAGAAAACATCTGCACACATGTACGACTAGCGAGACTCATAAGCAATAATGCGAAGGCTTGATCGAGCCAGTATGCTCCTGTTCCTCTACTTACACCTTGAACGAAGCCAGCAGCTGGTATGGCCACGGCAACCCCAGCAACGAGTATTCCTATGTGTGAAAGGGCGAGTAAGATATAGCGCATGGTTTGAGGGACCCGTTCCTGGACTACAAGCCGACGAAAGCGTCGAATTCCACTGGATGTCCGTCGTTCAAAGTAGGCGATGGTAAAGCAGGATGATCGATTAGTGAAGGCTGCTGGTGGTGCTTTATACCACCACCTGGTAGCAAATCACGCTGGTCCTAATCGATCTATAAAGCAAACAACCCGCTGTAGCTTCATAAAGGAGGTCCTGCCGATCAATAGGTAAGACTGGGTGTGTTGTCGTGTGTTGTTTCGATCCTGCTCTACTGCCAGCTCAATTCCCATCATCGTGTTGGCTGTTTTCACATCTTGTTCTCAGTTCGACATCACTCTTAGCTGGCTTCTTCGCAGGCCATCTTCTTCTACTCCAAACACGATGTTCTGAATGTTGGTATCCGAGGCAGTATTCTAATATGTCCAGAGGATTCAGAGCCCGCTGCAGCCAATGAAACACCTGTATGCCTCCTCGGCGGTGCCTGTCATGGTGGTTGCTCATTTTATCCCACGATAACCACTGAAAACAAGAGTATGCTGATAAGAGGCGATAGGTCGCATGCACAATGAGAGACGCCACGTAAAGGAAGGGAGAGTCAAAGTAGGGTCACTGGATGCTGACTGTTAGCTCCGGTCGAGTCCCGGCCAAACACCAGTTCCTGACTTACTGCAGAATGGGTTGAAATGCTACACGTCAGATACTGACGGAGATGTAGTGGGTTGAGAAAGCAAAGAGGCGCCAGTTGGTTTGGACACCCAAGCCTGAAGGAGTCCGGCGTGTAGTGCTGTCCTGGTTGTCAGCCCAACATCCGTCGCCCCCAAGTCTTGGGCTATCTGCATCGGAAGGTTAGGGTAAGTGATTGCTTTTGTTCGTTTTCAAAGGCAGTTCAGCTGCGGTGGCCGTAGACTACCCCGGTAACACCCTATGCGCCGGCGTGTTGCATAGATGCCCTCATGCAGAACTCCTGACTTCCTGCGCAAATCAATCAACTGTACACTTATCGCCCAAGGCGGGCATGAGTTGTAGTGCCTTGCGAGAGTGGCCATTGATGAACGCAAGTGGAACCACAGTCGATAGCGGGAAAGAGTGAAGTTGACATTTACGGTTGCGCCTAGACTTCGGGTCATCTATCGAGAAGCAACTGTGGAAAGGGGTGGAAACCACCGTTGGACTGGAGCATGCTATTCGTATTCTGATGCGAGACCCCCACTCTCGAACTCAGTCTCACAGGATGTGCTGATTCCGCTGAGGGCTCGGCAGGAGAAAGACTGGAAGAGAGAATGACGAACGCGGCTTTGGCCTGCAGAATCCGGAGGAGACGGCGATAAGGACGGGCCGAGCTTGCTGGTGGTTGTATGCACTGACAAGAGCTGCGCAGATCGGCTCGCGACATTTTGGACTCGACAATGGTCGAAGGGTCGACGCTGACGTGCGGTTGCCCAACCAAGTCACGCAACGCAGAGGCGCTGACATCACGCGCGGAGGAAGCGCTGCTGTGTGTAAGGAGTTCAGGAAACCCCGGGCATGAAGCTTAAAGGAAGCGTCAGATCATGCCAGCGCACGCATACATACGTATCGGCTGTGCTTGCGCGCTGCAGTCCGGGCTGCAATTGGAATGCAACGCAGCAAACCGCCGCCGGCCAGTCGGGCGCCAGTCCAACGCATGCATTGCAGCCAACCATCACATCGCGAAACCCCTCCCCGCCACCATCCTCGTCGCCGCCTGCCTCGTCACCACAAACTTCCTTGCTTTCTGCCTGTCGTCTCCTCACTTCTGAGCCTCACTTCTCTTGTCAAAAGAAAGTAGACGTCCTTTGGAGGTGGCTGAACATGGATGGGGGGCAACTATGAGACTGCTCCGCAACCAATCCAAAACAAGGCGGGCAGAAACCATTGCCGGGGCCGCCTGGACAGCCCTGGGCATACTGTGAAAGCAAAAGGCCGTCAAGGACGCCGGTCTGGCTGTCCACGTATCCTGGTGTAATGGTTCACAGGCCAACTGCGAGACAAAGGCTCCAGTGACCAACGGCATAGCTTCGGTAGGGGATGCCGTGGACGACTCGAGTGAGAGCATGGGATCTAAACAGTCAAAGTTGGGGTAACGGTGATGTGCTGATGAAGTGTGTGCGCTGCATGACACCTGAGCTTGCAGCGCCCTAGCTTTTCCGGCTAGCGGGGCGCGGTGCTGCTGGGTGAGGCGGGTCTTCGCTCGAGACACAGGATCGTCGTTTTGAAGGGGTGCACCAGTGATCCGAGGCGCCCTGTCAGAAGGAACAGGCGGTTCAAGCTTGCGATCTTGGCGGCCGTCCTAGTGAGGCTTACCCGCCTGGCGAGAGGGTGTCCAATGGCGTTCGTACCGACGGGCCCTGCTTGCCGGCGCTGCGGGCCATAGTAGCTGTCGTCAGGCCCGCAGGGAGGCCGCCATGTCAGACGTCGGGTTGTCCAGTGGCCGGCGGATGTGCTCCAGCAATGCCCCGGATGGCTCTGGGAGTGCCGTCGCAGCAAGCACGTGGTGATGTAGGCAGCTCCCACGCCGCGGATGGGGAGCAGGTGCCGGGCCCTGGGGGAGGGCTAGCGGTGGTGGCCGCCAAGTGCCGGTTTTCTCAGTCTGTGCGATGCGGAGAAGAGAAGCAAGATCGTGGCACGGATGGCCTTGCGTGAGCATCGCGGACCTGCGGCGGACTAGGCTTGATCAAGGGGACAGGAGCACGCACCAATGCCCTACGCGAGCATGGGTGATGGAAGGGACATGCACGCTCGCTCTGCCGCCATGTACCGGGTTGAGCGGGCTGGAGATCACACACCGTCTCAGATCCAACGGCTCCGGTGCTGGGGACAGAGGCTGGCCGGTGGCACGAGGATTGCGCGCGTCGCATCGATAAGTTGCCGCTCCGTCCATGTATCCTGCATGATCGGCGAGGCTAGGATGCTGGAATGCGTGGCCGCTCCGGCCTGAAGAAGCAGAGGCGATGGTTCGGGGACAGCAAACGGTGCAGCTGGGGATTTGCGGTGGCAAACTCCCGTTTTAATGCGGTCCTGCGCTGCGCCGCCAGGCTGGCCGGCCAGCGCAGCGCTGAGGTGGTCGTGGTGATGCTGACGGCGGAGCTTGCGGCGATGCGGCGCGCGTGCTACGGAGCGGTTTTGGTGCCCGAGCTGGCCGAGCGGTTGGGCAGGTAGGGCGCCAGAAATGAGGCGGGAGCCTGACCAGCTGCACTGCACCTCGTCGGCCATAGGCCAATGCCCCTCCAGGCCCGGCGGTTCATTTGCGAAAAGTGGACTTGGCCTCGCTGGTATTTAAGCAGCGAGCCCTGATTCGGAGCGTGGTGGGCGACTGCGAGCCATTGCAAGCGACTGCACTCTCTACAGGCTGTCCACCCGCGCCATTCCCGTTCCGTCCCGTAGCGCTGCCAATCGTCCCCTCCTCAACACCACCAACATGCCCGGCATGGCTGCTGCCCTGAACAACTACTTCGTCCCCGGCTACGGCATCTCGAGGTCCGTCATCCAGGGCGAGATCCGCTACCACTGCGGCCCCGATGCCATAGTCCGCCCCTTTACCCATCAAGTGAGAGCTAATGGAAGCGCAATGCCCGTCGTGCCCGGTGCTAACCTGCTGCTGCCAGGGCCGTGATGGCTTCCTCGTTACCACTGCCGGCCCGCCCTTGACCAAAGTAGCCTTCCCACTTCCGCTCTCCTGTTCGCCTTCTGACTCTTCCAGGCCCAAATAGAGGACATCAAGGAGGCTTCCCGTGAATACGAGGAGCGCCAGGCAGAGCGCAGCGGCGACGACACCGAACCCTTTGTGAACAGGCCGATTCCTGTCAAGACGGGCGGCCGCCGGAGCTCCTGACCCGGCATCATCATGCTGCGCGGCTGCGCGGCTGCGCGCCGTGTTGCTGTCCGAAACTGACTTCTGGCTATGATTGGCACTTCAGCGTGGCGTTGTGGGCACTATCACTTCACGTATCTGTTTTAACGGCGTACTGCCAGCGCGTCATCGCCGTGGTTTCAGCCGTCCAGGCGACCGGCTGTCTGGTGTACTGGGACGTTTTCTTTCTCTCTCTCTCTCTCTGTTGATTGTCTCCTGGGTACAGAATCTCAGTTCTCGCAAATCCGTTATATTTCGAAGAAAATTTCATTGCTGTCGTGGGAATCATCTACCGTCTTCAAAGTCCAGAGATCCATAGAGTGGACTTAGGCTTGATTGGACCTGTTCATCTCTGCCAGCCATTTGATGACCACTGTTCTCTGCAAATCTTGGAGGCCCTGTAGAATTAGTAGACTTCGCCAAAACCCTTGCGGCTCTTCATCTTAGCCTCCTCTACCAGCTCTTCCCGCTCTTCGTCCGTAGGGTTGTCGCCGCCGGTCAGTTCCGCTTCATCATCGCCAGCTTCGTCGCCGCTGTCTCCGTCGCCTAGCGCATCTGCTCTTGCCCCCGTACCCATCCCACTCTCCTCTTTCCACGTTTTTTCATGACGTCTTCTCGCCCTGGATCGCTCTCTATGCGTGCTGCCTTTCAGAAGGGCCGAAGGAAAGTAATCGCTTTCATCTGAGAACCCTTCTGCGGGAGTGCCTGCACCTGACCGTGACCCGCCGAAATCACGCCCAGGATGAAGACGTAGTAGAGCGTGAGGGGTAGACTTTTGCTTCGTACTGTCAGCGTCAGACGATGTCGGGGTATCCTCAACATCCGAAGATGCTGGAGCGCCGTTGCGTTCATGGGCACCTGCGGGATTATCCGGCAGTTCTGACTCTGGCTCTGCAACAGCAGGTCCGGGTAATGCTGCGAGTTTATCCAAATCCGCAGTGTTCTGACGTCGTGTGCGTTGGGGAAAGTTTATCTTGTCATGGTTACATCCATGGACACATCCGCCCCACTGGCGAGATGCTAGAGTGGGAGAATCGGAGTAAGGCGGAGCTGGTGGTCCTGTAGTCCCTGATGATGAGCCATTGGGTGCACTTCCCTGGGCTGTGGCAGTGCGGCGCTTCAGATCTGACCACGTGCGCAGCTCATTCTCTAGGATGAATTTGCCGTTGTCCGAATTCTGCTTCATGACGATGAATTCGCAGTGATTAATGTTCCGGAGGTCCTCGAAATACTCGACCGACCAGTGGTACCTGCATCGGGATTAGCAATTAATCCACTTTGGACTGCTGTATCCAAAGTACGGCGACGAAGACATTCAACGGCACGGAACACTGGAATGGCGCCTTTTCACAATGTTCTTGCGAGGTTTGCAAGGGGCAAACGTTCCAACGCCCCTTCTGATGGGAAGTCCCGTTGTAGTGACTCCTGCAGTCACTACATCCACATAACACGTACCACTTCATAAGGAACACTCTCGTCATCAAGCCATGCGTGACCAAGACGCACACGCTTGGGAAATCTCCTTCGCCAAAGAGTCTCCACAAGCTCTCGTTGAAGCCGCTGACGCGGTCGTACGCATCTGCGGCACTCTCTCCGTTGGGGATGCGGTAGAAGAAGTGCCCGTAGTCGGCGCGCTCCTGCCACATCCTCTCCATTTCAGCCGAACATGGTTGGAAGTTGCCGAAGTCCTGCTCACGCAGCCGAGGCTCCTCGAAGACCTTGATCGTGTGACGGGGGAAGGGAGACGGCGTGGGGTCGTCGGAGGTGAGGGTGCGGAGGATGCCTTCTGTGGTCTCGCGCGTGCGGCGGTAGGGCGAAGTAAAGAATAGAAGGGTGTCGTCGGGCCTCAGTAGCGATCGGAGGCGGGACCCTGCATCTTCAGCCTAATAGGGCGTAAGCCGGGCGTGGCCCTCATGGACAGCTGGACGGCTGATCTGACCTGCTGCCAACCGTCGGGCGTAAGCTTTACGCGATGGTCGGGGATGAACTGGTGGATATCACGGTTCTTGTTGCCCTCGCTCTGCGCGTGGCGGATCAGTATGATCATCTAAGCCCGTTAGCACAGGGGTCTCCAACTGCTCCGCGTATGGTGCTATACTTGCCCGTGGCTTGCCCATTTTAGCTGCCTGGCGTAGTTTCGCGAGAAGCTGGGGAGAGAGGCAGAGGTGGTGGGCTCGTCGGGGTGCGCCCAACAAGAAGGGTTTTGGGGCAAGAATGGCTTGGCTGCAGGTAGACGTTTCAGTGCTTGCAAACTGTCGGGTGGAAGGCGCGATGCATGACGGGCGGGTGGCTCGCGCATTCCCTTCCGGACCATCGGACACAGTCGGGCAGCCCCGCGCACTGAGCACAAGCACAAGCACAAGCACAAGCACACAGACCCAGTCCGCCCGCGTCGCCCTCACCACCAACAAATCTGCCCGCGCCTGTTACAAATCAGCTTGCCGCGCTTTCTCGCCACCACGCGATCACGCGCCGTGCCACGTCCGCCAGAGTCGCCGGCATCGTCGCTACAAGGAGCGCCACCGCACCCTCCTCCGGCTAACACCTAGGCCGCTCGCTGACTGCCTTGCGCCAACTACCTTGCAATCTTGCACCAGCCTCGCCTGACCTTCGCCGCCATGTCTGAACCGATCCCCGAGTCCATTCCCACAAGCGCCGACCCGCGGACCCACCGCCCGACCAAGAAGCGCGCTCTGTCGCCGAGGTCCGCCCAAGCAAGCCAACTCGACGCTCTGTTCAAGCACCCCGACCGCGAGGTCGCCATTCCGGCTGGCCCCCGGAACAAGAATCTCCCACCGCCTCCCGAAATTGTCGCCAATGTCCAGGGTTCTTCCGCTGGTGCTGGCTCGGGCGAGTTCCACGTCTACAAGGCCTCGCGGCGGCGGGAGTACGAGAGACTGCGGCTGATGGACGAAGAGACGAAGCGCGAGCAGCAGAACAAGGAGTTTGAGGAGAAGATGGCCGAGATGCGCAAGAAGGACGAATCCAAGACGAACAAGAACAAGGCGAGGCGGGACAAGGCCAAGGCGCGGAGGCAGAAGAAGGCCGAGAACGGAGATTCACCTGGGGCCATCGATGCGGCAACTGGTACTGGGAACAACGAAAGGAAGTTGGGGCACGGCCTCAAGCGCCGTAACTCAGAGAGCGACGATGCTGGGGATCTTACAGCAGCCAACGGGTCCGCCGAAGCCTCCAACCCAGACGAAGTCGGCATCGTCATTCACGATGAGGACTGACGTTCCTCGGGGGTTCGTCAATTTTCCATTCAAGTTCAGTCACGTCGATACCAACACCACGAATAGTCACGGTCAATCAATATAACCTGTGGGTAAATCTTTTTTCTTTTTTTACTCGCATGACGCTAGGGCAGAATCGTGTTCAGATGCTGAAACGACCTCGCAGCCTTTTTCCTCACCATGACAGGGAAGGCATGAGTGTTAATTGGTCAATCAAGTATCCTTCCCTTCCTGTGTGTTTGTCGTTTAGATGCTTAATTTTGTGTAGTCAGGCACATATTCCTTGCACGCAGCTTGTCGCTGTGCTCCCTAAACTAGAAGGTATCCCATTTCAGCTAATCAAGGATTAGCGGACGAGGTAGTTTAGGGCTTTTTGAAAAACTCCAAACAACAAATTTGAGATAGACTTGCTGCCACTGTTCAAGGAGATGGTATGTAAAAGCTCATTACTCGCTCGATCATCACAACAGTCAAGCGACAGTAGCCGATTTTTAGAGTTACCAACACTCGAGGTTACTAATAGAAGGTGTCCGGACGGGCATAATTCGAGGAGCATTAAAAGCTTTACACTATTAGTAGAGGAGCCACATCTTGGCTAAGTCTTGTCATATACATAGCACGCAGTTTAAAAAAAAAAGTATAGAGTTCTACTTGCATAGACGAGGTAATGTGTCTTCGTGTTAAAAATCGAGCCTTACACAAACAGATAAGCTATTAGTAAGCAAGTAGTTAGAGCTATAAAAGGCTACTGGTCAGGCCGCCGCAACTGCCCTCGATACCCTGAGCTTTTTCGCCTTGGCCTCTTCTCACCAAACGCCAGCCAGCCAGCCAGCCCACCCACCATGCCTGCCCCCAATGACCGCCTCAACGCCCTCTCCTCCCACCTCCAACTCCCTACCCCGCCACCCGACGCCTGCAGGGCCGCATCGCCCTCGTGACCGGCTTCTCTACCGGCTTCGGCCGCGAGATCTGCAAGCAAATAGCTCGGTTAATGAAGAATGCGGTTGTTTCGAATGTCTTATTTGTTCGTTATGGCGAACATTTTACAGCACCCTAATAACAGAGCTGGTATACACTGTGCATGGGGAGTGGGTGAGACTATTTAGAGGAATTCCTACAACACTATCTATTCTATTAAATACCAGGAATTGTCAGTCGAATGCATACGACTACTGCAGCACATAGCCAAAGGCCGTGATTATTACAGCAAATGGGTACCCTTGCACGAGTAACTCTCGCTATATTTATCGCTAACCTTCTAACGAAGCGATAATATAAGCGAATCCGCCACTCGGCCTCCATGCGTTCGACAATGTGACGAGACGGATCCGAACGCGTTAACTCAAGACATGGATCCCACCTCGTTACATGCTGGAAAGTCGGTATCGAAAGCGCACTGGGCCTTCTAACGCCGCCACTGGTCCTCAATGATGCACGACAGCGCGTGAATAAGGCCGGTAGCTGACGCTATGGTGGAACAGTATCTGACGGCATTAATGCCAAAGACGTTGGCCTTACCACTTTTTTTTTGTTTTTTGTTTTTATTTTTTTTTTGAAAAAAGACTCCATGTTTCTCCAAGTCAGACTGTGCTCATCAGGAGGTCAAAAGACGGTGGTATCCGGGGTGGCAGATATTTGAGAATGGAACCAGTGCCTTTCGATTATCATAACATTGCCATGAGCATGAAATACAGTTTGTCTTGGTTCTGCAGTGTTAGATACTAGTAATTCAGCACTAGGACCAATGTTACGTTCAGAGACGCCGTCGAGATAGGCACCAAAAAGGCAGAAGGCAACACATCTTTTCTGTGACTCGATGGAAGTCGATAATCCCCCTACCGCGCATCACCACGACATCTGCCAAAGCCAGCGGCGTTTACCCCTAGAACGTGGAGTGGATTTCGCCGTTCGTGATCGGCTGCAACGCACAACAAGTACGCGGAATGCACATACCCGGTGATTCTTGGCCTCCGTCTGGTTCTCGGCGGGGAGGATGACGGCACCATTCTTCGCTGACTACGTCTTGTCGAGGATGGCATAAGATGCGGAGGAGGCTGGCTGCAGGAGCCGGACGGGGAAGTTCCTAGGAGGCGTTTGGCGTTCTCGATGCATTTAAGGTTGGCGGAACTGGCTCCTCGGTGATAAGGTCCCGGGCTCTTTTGGGAGTGTCGTGTGGTCTCACGAGGCAGCGCGAGTGTTTGGAATGCAATATCCGGGCAGCGTACCTTGCAGGCCGTCGCTGACGCCGAGCAGCTGAGGGCGCACGACAGCAAGTTGCGAAACGGTCGAGGCGTTCGCCGCCAGGGAAAACCCGAACAGCCTCATGGCCGGCACAGCTGGACGGATCTGCGGCGCTGAGTCAACGGCGGAGGGCGGGCGAGCACCGGCCGTGATTCGTCAATTGCTGCAACACGGCGCGGAGGTGCTGAGCTGGCGGGCACTGCGGCCACTCGGTGCAACAGGGGGGCCTGGCGGAGCCCCACAGCGTCGTGAGCGGCGGCGCATCATCAGTGGGCTCAGCGTGGGCTGGGGCGCCTGGAGGTGTTTGTAGAAATAGAGACGGGCAGCGGCGTGGATCCGCAGATCGGGCGGGCCAGGCGCGGCCGCGCGTGTGGCACAGGACATGCTGCCGTGCCTTTCTTCATCGCGCAGGAACAGCCATGGCGCCACGGCCGTCCTTACTCGCCATGGACCTTGCGCCGTGAGCATCCGCTCAACCTCAGCGCGCAGCGTGCACCAGTAGGCTGCCAGGCCTGAATCCGCGGCCCACGCCTCCGCAGCGCCCAGAGCTGCCGCCACCGCGGCGCTGCCCATCGCCCGAGCCGTCAGGCGGCTGGCTGCGCTGCACTACGCGGAGCTCCAGCACCCGTCCTGCCCAGGGCTTGACGCTTAATTTTGGCCCTCCACAAGGGCGGCCCTCACTTACTCCTGGGGCAGGGCGCTCCAACGTCACCAGAGACACCCGCCCGCCGCTCTGCCCGCTGTGCTGCGCAGCGAAGCAGCTCCCGCCGCGACACCAGCACCTCCGCGCCCGAGACGTCGCCTGCCAGTCACCCGCTTGATGCGCGCCGCCAGCCTGCTGTAGCGGACTGCCGCCTCGTGGCCGCCCTCCCGATTGCCCGCCTGCAACGCTCGTCTGATCTTCGGTCGACAAATATTTGCCCGCTTGCGTCTCCAAGCCCCCCTCACGCCGCCGGGGCCCGACACACGAAGCAGATCGACGGCTGGAGGGGAGCTTTGCAGGGTGTGTCTGTCATGAATCTGGATCAGCAGCACATGTACGGGTAGGTCTTTCCGCTTCCGACTTGCCTCACCTCCTCCTGGTGTTACCGTCGACTTCTACCTCGCCTCCGATGCGTACAAATCTTTGCTCCGGGCTGCCTGGTTTTATTCCTTCTCCCCGCTGTTGCCTGGCTGCCGCCTGGCTGCCCCGTCGTTTTCCTGCGCTGCGTTTTCTATTTAGTCGACCCGCTCTGCTGACCATGGCCGTTCTCTTCAGACTCCCCGATTGGCGTTTACCAAGCCCAAGCTCCACGCCCAAGTCAGCCACATTCCCGGATGCGTCTCTCCAGACGCCTAGAACGGACTCTTTGCCGTCCCACTTCCTAGAGGCTTGGTCAACACCGCGAGCAAATGTGCAACAAACTCCCTCCCAGACGCCACTATTCCCACGCACGCGAGATCGTGACCGACCGTTGAGCTCATACAGCCACAAGAGCCAGGATCCCGAAGACCCTGAATTCCACATCAACCACTACTCGCCGAACCCATCCCTGCCGCTGCCCCCGGTTGAGCCGTCCCGCCGCTTGGCGTCCAGTCCCACCCCGTTGAAGACCGGCCGTCCGCCTAATGATAGTTCGAGGATTTCAGTACCGACACAAACTCTGGCCGCAAACAACATGGACCCCTCTCAGATGCAGACACCTCCCCCAACCAGGGATGCATCGTCTTCGAGGAAGCGGGGTCAGGACGGGCGGCCGCTGAGCTTCAACACGCCCTCAGCCATCTATTCCAGAAGGGATTCCGCCCCAGCTATCCATGGCGACCACACAGGGGGTCATTATGCTCAGGACTCAGCTGTGCCCATGTTCCCCAACATGCAATTCACCCCGGAGATGGCGCGTTTTGGCCACGCGGGCGCCTCGACAGCTCCTGGACCGTCTCGCAGCGGGATATTCTTCAATCCAAACAGCTCCGGGGGGATGATGCATTTTGATAACATGCCCGCTCAAGACGATCCATTCGGGTTCGCCACCGGAAACAACCAAAACATGTTTCAGTGGCCAAGCTTCACCCCGACAAACACAAGTCGTGTGGATTCGGCGTCAATGGCTGTAGCAGATGACTCTTGGGCCCAAACGCCATCCTTGCTGACAACAACTTCCGCCGACCTCCAAAGCATCACAGGCAATGGGACGGCCATACTGGATGATCCGTTTGTTCCTACCACGTCGGGTGTCGACCCTAGCATGTTGTTTAGCTTTAGTGGAAGCTCGTCGGATTTGGGCAATACCTGGGTTTCGCCTCAGCGCCCCCAAAAGGCGCCCGTACTCGAGAAGAGACAGCCCTATGAGCACCAAGCCCGGGAAAGCGAGAGACAAAAAGAAGTGTCTCGGAAACTGAGTGGACACCATTCGCGCACAAGTACTGCATCTTCTTCTGCTTCCACGGCCGCATGCTTCAGGCCTGGCCTACAGAGAAGCAGCACGCATGCCGGATTCGTGAGAAAACCAGTTCCTCCCGGTGAGCCTTCATTTGGCAACTCCGGTAATTCTGCACCGCCTGTACGGAAAACCTCACCTTTGAAACGGGCAAACCAGTCGGGTCTTCCCGCAATCTCGGAAAATGTGCTTCCGCGGCCGAAAACACGCCTGGTTGTCGACGAATCTGGGCGAGCCCGAACCCAGACCGTGCGAGACGAAGAGGATGACAAGAAACATGCGGATCATCGCGCTCGTTATTCGGGACTGTGGGACGACGACAGCGATTCCGAATCCGACCGAGATACCCACATAGTCAGTAGGAGTACGTCCTTCAGCGTACCCTCCGGATTAAGGCGGTCTGCTTCCAAGCACGGAAGGACCCCCAGTCTCATAGCGAGGTCGCACTCGGTGAAAAACCCGCGGTCTTTCTCGTTCACCGACAATCTGTCAAAAAGATTGGGAAGATTATCAACTGAATCGACTCCTCGAGATTCTAGGGACGATTCCAGGAGAAGCAGTATCAGTATCAGCAGCCCGTTCGGAGGCTACCTACGGAAGGATGATAAGCCAGCGGGTGCGGATGGGCTTGGCAATAAGGGAGGTGCTCAGGATGCCTTGAAGAAGGTCGTTGCGGACGCCAAGAACAAACGACAGGGTCAGTGGTTTAACGATCCCTGGGACGAATTTGCTAACTCATGTATCAGAGACGACCAGCGCAGCCAACGTCCGGATGCTCGAAGCACACAACCAACGGTGGAGGGCATCTGCCGACGTGTCGAAGATGAATCTCGGCCATGGCTCGTTGATCGATCCTTTTCTTGATAGCTCAACCCCAAGCAGCAGAGCAACGGAAGGGTCGGCCTTCACTCCGAGTACGGATCGAAGTAGTGAGTCCAGCGAGAGCACTCGCTGCATCTGCCACTCGGCCGGCTGGGATGGCCAACTCATGATTCAGTGCGAATCCTGCTCCAAGTGGCAGCATGCACGCTGCATGGGACTTCCTCTCAAGGCCGAGTTACTGCCGTCAGTGTACGTCTGTATTTTTTGTACCGGATCCACACCAGTGGTCCGAGGAGGAAGAGTGCGCGATCCTCACAGGATGCCGCACAAGCCAGCGTCACCATTAGCCTACAAACAAAGGCAATGATTGAATGAGCAACGGCGGAGCATAGCAGGGCCGAACAGAACACTTAGGTGCTCTTCGAGATTTCTTTCTCTTTCGAAACATGCAGCGCCCAGATTCCCCCACACACGTTTTCCCCCCAAATCCCCAGCAGCAGTATACCCCCAAGTGCTCCGAGCACTTTCTCTTTTGTAAATTATAATAGCATCGTGGATGGGTGCATAGTGATCTAGAGGGGCAGCAGATTTCGGCGCGAGTTACGCCACAGTATGGGAAAATGTTGCGCCAGCCAGGAAAGCGCGTGGCATGCAACAGGCTGGTTGTTGATGCTCGAATGTCCGAACAGTTTCTCGATCTGCGAAGCCAGCAACCGCATGGCATAGTGACAGGCCGTAGAGGATTAGCATTGCAAGTGGAGCCACAAGGAATAGTCTCGGTATGAGAGAACACGGCTTAGCTTCTCGTCCCTTCGACAGCGCTAGTGACGGCGAGATCAACGCAGAGCTAGCCCGGCCCGCGAGCTCTGACACGCGGAAGCTACGCCGTGTTGGGCATATCGATAAGCAGCGATCAACCTTAGATAAGCAAGCAATGACGTCCGGTGATCGGCGCTTCGGCGCCGAAAGGCTTGGAAGTACAGAAGCGTCGGGAAGCTTCGCTTTCACGCGGGATGATGCTGGCACCCTCGAGCACCGTCCAATCACCGCGCGAAGACTCGGCAGCTGCCCAGTTTCTTCTGCCAGTCGCAGCCGCCCAGGCATAAATGACCGCTGCAGCGGCCTGACCGCAGACAACAATCGCAGACAACAACCGCAGACACCACACAGACACCGCTCACTCCACAAACACCCGAGCGTCCTCTTTCGTTGTTTATTCTTGTTTGATACCCCACAACCCATCCACACGCACCCACAAGCGCACCACGATGGCTTCTGGTATGCAATTTACCGACAGAGCCTCCAAGGCTCTGGGCGACGCGCAAGAACTCGCACAGCAGTACTCCCACTCGCAACTATTACCCCTCCACGTCGCTGTCGCCCTCATCGACCCGCCGCCGGACTTGTCCAAGGACCAGCAGAATGGCCCCGGCGACCCCACTCCACTGTTCAAGCAAGTCGTCGAGCGTGCTCATGGCGACCCTCAGCTACTGGACAGAGCGCTGAAGAAGGCTCTCGTCCGCTTACCCAGCCAGGACCCGCCGCCGGACCACATCTCCATGTCGCCGTCCTTTTCCAAGGTTCTGCGGGCGGCGGGCGAGCTTCAGAAGACGCAGAAGGACAGCTACATCGCCGTCGACCACCTCATCCAGTCGCTGGCGCAGGACAGCACCATTCAGAGATGTCTTGCTGAGGCCAACATCCCCAAGCCGAGTCTGATTGACCAGGCCATCCAGCAGATCAGAGGCTCGCGGCGGGTCGACTCGAAGACGGCCGATTCCGAGGAGGAGAACGAAAACCTCAAGAAGTTCACTCTCGACATGACGTCAATGGCAAGGGAAGGCAAGATCGACCCTGTCATCGGCCGCGAGGAGGAGATCAGGCGAGTCATCCGCATCCTTTCGAGACGTACCAAGAACAACCCCGTCCTCATTGGTGAACCCGGTGTTGGCAAGACTACTGTCGTAGAAGGACTGGCTCTCCGAATCGTCAACGCAGATGTGCCGGCCAACCTGGCCGCATGCAAGCTACTCTCTCTGGATGTTGGCGCTCTGGTTGCCGGCAGCAAGTACCGTGGAGAGTTTGAGGAACGCATGAAGGGCGTCTTGAAGGAGATTGAAGATTCGAAGGAGATGATCGTGCTCTTCGTCGACGAGATCCACTTGCTCATGGGCGCCGGATCCAGCGGCGAGGGCGGCATGGATGCTGCAAACCTTCTCAAGCCTATGCTTGCTAGAGGCCAGCTGCACTGCATTGGTGCAACGACTCTTAGCGAGTATAGAAAGTACATTGAGAAAGATCAGGCTTTCGAGCGCCGTTTCCAGCAAGTCCTGGTCAAGGAACCATCCATACCCGAGACCGTCTCCATCCTTCGCGGTCTGAAGGAGAAATACGAAACCCACCACGGTGTCACGATCCTCGACGGAGCTATCGTCAGCGCCGCAACACTTGCTGCGCGCTACCTCACCCAGCGTCGCCTGCCAGACTCGGCTGTCGACTTGATTGACGAGGCCGCAGCAGCTGTCCGAGTGACTCGTGAATCCCAGCCTGAGGCTCTCGACAACCTGGAACGCAAACTCCGCCAGCTTCAAATCGAAATCCACGCCCTCGAGCGCGAGAAGGACGAGGCTGCCCAGGCTCGTCTGCGCGAAGCCAAGGCCGAAGCCGCCAATGTTGACGAGGAGCTCAAGCCGCTGCGCGAGAAGTACGAACAAGAGAAGGAGCGCGGCAGGGACATCCAGGAGGCCAAGATAAAGCTCGAGCAACTCAAGGTCAAGCGCGCCGAAGCCGAGCGTATTGGAGACCTGTCGACTGCTTCAGATCTCCAGTACTACGCCATTCCCGACGTTGAGCAGCGAATTGCCAAATTGGAGCAGGCTAAGGCGATGGCGGACGCTGAGATGTACAAGGCGGACGACGGGGGGCAGTCTCTACTCACTGATGCCGTCGGACCAGAACAGATTCAAGAGATTGTCGCCCGCTGGACCGGAATTCCCGTGACTCGTCTCAAGACCACGGAGAAGGACAAGCTGCTCAACATGGAGAAGCACCTCGGCCACGTTGTTGTTGGCCAGAAGGAGGCCGTCACTTCCGTTGCGAACGCCATCCGTCTGCAGCGGTCCGGTCTCGCCAACCCCAACCAGCCACCCAGCTTCCTCTTCTGCGGTCCTTCCGGCACCGGTAAGACGTTGCTCACTAAGGCTCTTGCCGAGTTCCTCTTCGACGACGCGAAGGCCATGATCCGTTTCGACATGTCTGAATACCAGGAGAGACACTCGCTTTCTCGCATGATCGGCGCACCGCCTGGCTATGTCGGCCATGATGCAGGCGGCCAGCTGACCGAGGCTCTCCGGCGCCGACCCTTCTCCATCCTGCTCTTCGATGAGGTCGAGAAGGCGGCGAAGGAAGTGCTAACGGTGCTCCTACAACTCATGGACGACGGCCGCATCACGGACGGCCAGGGCCGCGTCGTCGACGCGCGCAACTGCATTGTCGTCATGACATCCAATCTGGGCGCCGAGTACCTCGCCCGACCCAACGCGCCCGACGGCCGCATCGACCCAGCGACGAAGGAGATGGTCATGGGTGCGCTGCGCAACTACTTCCTGCCCGAGTTCCTCAACCGTATCTCGTCGCTCGTCATCTTCAACCGCCTCACTAGGCGCGAGATCCGCAAGATCGTCGACGTGCGCGTCGCCGAGGTGCAGAAGCGCCTCGCGCAGAACGGCCGCAACGTCACCATCGAGTTGACGACCGAGGTGCGTGACTACCTGGGCTCGGCCGGCTATAGCCCCGCCTACGGCGCCCGGCCGCTCGCCCGCCTCATCGAGAAGGAGGTCCTCAACCGCCTCGCCGTCCTCATCCTGCGCGGCTCCATCCGCGATGGCGAGACGGCGAACGTCGTCCTCGAGAACGGCCACATCATGGTGCGGCCGAACCACGGCGACAGCGAGCTCGAGGAAGACGAGGATATGTATGACGATGACGAAGATGTGATTGAGGAGTTGGAGGACGCCGATGGCGGCATGGAGTTGTATGACTAAATTCACACACACACACACACACACATACACCGCGCACATTGGCGAGAGAGATTTGTAGAGGGGTGAGGACAGGCTCCCCCGAGATGATAATAGGGGAAGATTCGGGTGTGTAATTGGGTTTGCTGCACGATTACGATGGGATGAATTCACGACGACAGGCGAACGAAAAAAAAATAAGGTTCTTAGGCGTTTTTAAGGTGGGAATTAGCATTGGGTGGCCCTTTTGTTTGTTTGTTTCTGAAATTTTCATTCCATCTCTCCATTCTCTTTTTCATCATTAGAGAGGAAGAGCCCAGACGCTAGTGGATGGTACAAGTCACTTTCCAGTTTTTATGAGCAAAGTTTGTCACAGATTTAGCAACGGAGGGTTTCGTCTCATACGGATCATCTTCTCCTGCGGAGGAACTTCCATTCCTCGCAGTTTAGGTATAGAAATGCAATGATTTGGAAAAGGACTGTGCTGGAAGACTTCCAGGCTTTCTGATGCGCTGTGATAGAAAGTGAAAATGCACGGATGAGAATGTATTTCTGTCCGCCTCTGGTGACAAAGGCAACATGTGGATGATGCACGATGGGGTGTTCGAAGTTATTTCGGAGAAGCCATCGATGGGAATTACCGTATTATCATCCAGTAGATTACTAGTAACCTCTGCTGGAGGCATGGAACTAAGTAAAAATGGATTTGTAGATACACTGTGCCTTTGCTTATTGGAGGTGGTGTTGAGCATGATTTGTCGTTAAGAGGCGCTAGGTAGATTCAGCGCTATTGCGCCACACTCACGTGGGTAACTGAATCCAATGTCCAGACGTACATGTGGGTCCTGAACGTATACATATATGTCCAGATGTTGGATTCAATTACCCACGTAGGCAGATTTCTTCTGCTATAGTACAGGCAGCATGCGGAAGTGTGGTGAGATCACGGACAAAATGGCGTGTTGACCCCGAGGCCAACTAAGTCCTTGCCCCTTTCTGATGCATACACCTCTCTTATTCGAGCACGCAAGGAATATTCTTGATTTCGACCATCTGCCAGAAACGCGCTGCAGATGTCATTTATGAATAGAGTGGTAAACAGACCTTCATGAAGTGTGTGTCTAGAAACGTCTTTCCCCTCTTTCCGAACGGGAAGTAACGAAGCGAAGAAGTAATGCTAGTCGACCGCAATGCAGACGGAGAAAAAAAAAACAAAAGCTTGAAAATGGAAACGCCTGACCCATGCACACGGTACGTCTTTTTCGTTACATCCTAATGATACTGCAGAAGAAGATAATATGAGCGGAAAGTGTTGCGCTGTGAAGCCACGTCGCCACGAATAACGTCGACGAAGGGAGAATGCACACACATGCCAGAAATCCTGAAAGCCGAAAGTTTTCCCATCCTGGGGATTGTATGAAGTGAAAAAAGTTACAACAGCAGGCTGAACGAAGCAACCAACAGGCGAAGGAGTAAGGAGGTCAATAGATTTTAGCCCGACTGATCGCTGACGCAATCCGCTGTCGCAGGCAGCTCGAGGGGATACTCGCCATCGCCCTCGATGAGCTCATCGCCAGGGCTCGGGTACTTGAGTTCAGCATCCGTCAGTGGCAGCTTGCAGTCGTGCCAGATGGGATCAGGCATGAACAAATCGGCGCGTGAGGCCCAAGCGGCCGCGCGCTTCTCAATGAGCGTGCCATCGACCCCGTACTGCTGCTCGGCAGAGCGGCGCTGTTGCCTGGTGGCCTCAAAGTTTGAGGCAACGCGACGGTGAAGGTGGCGCGACAAGTGATGGGAGGATTCAACGGTGCGCTTGGAGATAGGCTTGGGGGCCTTCCAGCACTTACAGGCGCAGCCGCTGGCTTCGTAGGCATCTTCGTCATCGGTGGATGTCGAGGCAGTGTCACAGTCGCAGCTGCACCATTCGAGCGAAAACTGCTTGGAGCCGCCGTTGACAGTCGGAGCCGAGGAAGAAGAGGGCGTTGCCACAGGCTGAGGGGTTGACTGAACAGGGGTCATGGTCGAGGACCCATAAGCAGCAGAAGTAGTTGGGGCGTAGGAAGGAGCAGCAGAAGAAGAGGTGTCACCGCCATTGTCATCCTCGTTGGTGATGGTCACAGCGGCACAGTTCATGGTAAACTCCTATGCGGTGGTTAGTCGCGTATCTGCAGTAGCACGCTGGGTAGTAACTGACCTGCTCGCGGTTGATCCACGTCCAAGCAAAGACAGCTTCGCCGGCGGGCAGCTCCTGGGGAACGGTCATCTCGAAGTCTTGGCCAGACCCGAGCTCGGCGTTGCGGTGCGGGCAGTTTCCCTCATACGACGCAGCGACCTTGAACGTCTTGCCTTTATCTACAGAGAAGGCAACCTGGCAAGAACCGCCGTAGTGAGTACCTGGTGGAAAGGCGCGTTAGCTCTTAAACAAGAAAGACAAGGCAGAGCAAGTATTTACCACCAAGGTCGTTGAGTGTGAACTTGGGATCGCCAGTGATGTTCCAAGTGACCTTGGAGCCGGCAGCCCAAGTGGCGACTGAAGCACCGTCGGGAGTGCCGAGCAGATCAAGGTAGCCGCGGCAAACGGCCTTTGTGTCTTCTCTGCCGCAGCAGCCCATGGGGTAGACGTAGATGTTGTCGGCCTCGGTGGTGCGGTGAGGATTGTTGCTTGCGTTGAAGGGCGGCGGGTACTCGAGCTGCATGTGGGCCTGCACCGCAGTCAAGCCCGCAAGGGCAAGGAGCAAGCGGGAGGTGGTGATCATGGTGAGAGGAAACAAAGGAATGGCTTGGACGAGCGCGGCTAGTCCAGAAGGAAGCGTTGAGGCGGACTCGGCTGGCGAGAGAGCACCCCCGATAGTGGGAAAGGAAGGAGGTGAATGTCAAGGAGAGTGGAGCATCCACCGAACAGGAAAGTTCGAGGCAAGCCTCGCAAAGAAGAGAAAGAGGCAAAGTGTGGGGAGGAAGGCGCAAGGGCGAGGTGGTGCAGATCAACGGAGCACAAAGAGGGAAACCGCGCATCACCTGGGTATTAAGCATTTCCGCAAGGTAGCGTTGGCGAGCCCCCAGATCTGCGCGCTGGATCAGCCATTTTTTTTTCCCTTCCGGCCAGGGCGGCTCGCGGCGGCGATGCGGGCGCCAAACGGCGGCGACGGGGATGGCCATGGCGGCTCGTGTTTCACGCTGCACAAGTCAAGACGGCCGCCGGCCAGTGCCTTTGCCGCAGCCCGCAAAACATCCGTCACCAAGCCGCCGTCTTGTGCTACGAGGCCCAAGCCCAGGCTGTGCGCCTCTCAAGCGCCGCCCTGGCCCGGCCCCAAGCCTTCCAGTGCCTTCCCATGCAGCCTGAAAAACCTCGCTCCGCCAACCAGTCCCTTCCGACTCGGCTTCCTCGTCCTTCTGCCTTCTCCTTCGCTCTAGCCACAGCGGGCACGGGCCGCAGCCTCGGGTGTCTTGTTTTGCATTGCCGTCACCCGCGCCAACCGCCCCTGTCCGGTCGAGTTAAATCAGCACGACGTCTCCCGCCGACTGTGGCGTCTCTTTCCACACGGCGGCCCAAGGCGCATCCACCCGCCCCTTCTCCCCTTCTCCCGCGCCCCTGTTCCTGACTCTGCTTGTGACGTGCCGAATGCAGTAGCGACAACCGGAGCCGATGACGTGCGCCGCATCCCGGCTCGGAGCATGACAGCCGCCATCCTTCAGCATCCCCCGCTTTCCAAACGTTGTAGGTAGATGAAATCTTCTCCCACTTTTCAGCCCTGTGTAATTTCTTTTTATTTTTCCTGCGCCTCAAACACGTTTCTTGTTTTTGCATGTACTTTGATTGTAGCTGTCATTGCTCTGGTCTCTGGTCGAATAAGAGCCAGATGCCGGCTCAGAAGCAACCGTGGCGCACCGCTGCGGAGCCCATCAAAAATTGGTGCCAAAACCCCGTAAGTTGAGGCCTTGGGCGGCTCGAGAAACAACAAAAAGACACAAGTCATCAGGGAGGTCATGTGTTGGTGAAGGAACGGCCCATCCGCCTTGAACTACCTCTCCCCGGTCCGCTTGTTTGACCATGTTGGTTGGTTGCCGCTCTCCCCTGCTGTACCGTGCCAAGGTAAGCTATCCTGTCTTCCCGTCTCCCTACCATAGTTTTGTACGAAGATCTTTACGCCTCACTGTAGTCCAGTGGCCACGAGAGCTAATGCACTACGCTACATCGGTTCATAGTGAGTATAACGTGGATGCTCGCATTTGCTATGGTTAATTTGCCCTTGCGTGCAAAACACGAACTCGCCCCACTTCTCCTCCCCCCCAAAAAAAGACAAAAAAAAAAAAAGATCGAGAGGAAAAGACAAGATAAATAGAGAAGATGGCAAGGGCAAATTGAGTCAACAATTATCAACATGAACAAGAAATGGAGTAAAGAATGAAGATACATATTTAGGAAGATGCATTGAAGAGCGAAACGTGTCGGCCAATCAGCTAGATACGACGGACACCACCGCCACACGAACAATAGCCTGGTTCAAGGAGACAGGGAAACGGAGACTCAAGATTTATCAGCCCAGACCATGAAAAGTCTGAGGGTACACGGCATCCTGCATGTGATGGCGTTGTCCCACCGCCTCAAAACGCACTTACGTCGACCAAGAAACCGATCTACAGAAAGGAAAGCTGCGGGTCTGACGTATGACCTGTCGGATCTCCCTCGTGTTTTCGTGCTGTGGAATATCACTCTATCCGTCTTGCGCATCTTCAAGGGGGATTTGAATTATGTACTTGCAATTCACTCCGCCAAGCTCCGCTAACTTCTATCCGGGCAAGCAATGCTTAATCTCTTGGTACGATTCCCATTTGTGTGCGCGCAGACCCATCCGTCCATCATCCATCCCATTTTCCGAAAAGCGAACTCGTCATCGTCTTGGGGAAAAACAGAGGTCAAGAAAGAAGGGCGTGAGCATACTGCCGATGAAGATGTCCATCTCACGACCGCCATATCTTGCAATGCCGGCTTACAGTGTGGGCAACGAAAAGAGAGTCCAGGAATCCCCGTCTTCAACCCTGGTTTGGTCCAATTGGTTGAGGAGAGGTGGCAAAAGGTGATCTCCAGGCTGTGTGGCTAAGGGAAGAAATGTCGACCACCAGAATGAGTAGCGAATACACTTCTTCCAGTCTGATGGTTGTGGACGCCGGAGGGGAAATGGGGTACATGAAGGGAATACTAGGGGGCTACATGATTTTGAGCGTGTCTTGGGGAATCATAATTCGATGACTAAGGTGTTTATGAAATCGAAAAGGCTAGGGGGAGAAGTGGAGTGATCCGACTCTTTGTTCGCCAAATCCTCCTTACATGATCGGGGGGCATACATGACTTTTGCGAGTGTGGTGATGGGGGGAGTCCGTAAGTGCGTGCTTCAACGTTAGCAAGGGCTTCGGTCGGGTGTTTGGTGGTATGTGTGTTGGGGATGAGTGCATGTATCGGTGTCGGGGGGCGTGTCTGCGATTATATCGAAGACCGACTCAGGGAGAAGGAACGAGGCGCATGCCAACCGAGTTGGTTAGTGCACCGTCCGGGGTGAGGTTCATCTGCATCGCCATTCGAACGAGACCACATGTTGAGCCGACTTGAACGGCTATGATGCGCTTCGACTCCTCACAGACCTCGAGATGGGGCTCTTCTCCGACGTCGGTGCTTCGGGACTCATCGAGTTGGGACTCATGGATCTAAGCCCCGTGAGCCGGAGGATATCCCAGGCATCTACTGCTCATCGTTAGGTTGCAGTATCATGCAAGAGCCCCTGTTTGAGCTTGGGCTCAGGCCATTCAAGCCATCTGACCGGAAGCGCCGCCTGTGTGGGTTACGTGCGTTAGTATGATTGGTAAATGGCAATATATGGTATTGCAGCAAGCCTAGTGCGGCCACGGTTGCTCGAGAGCAGGCCGTGGAGATGTTCCGTTGCATAGCTGCGGCGTTGAAGATGCGTCTAACATACCAATTTGGCGCTTGATCTGTTCACGGGCCCAGCGGGCAGTGTCGATCGTACGCGGCGAGAAGTCTTTGTTGGCCTTGGTCTCCCTGGCCATAGCCATGATCCACTCCGAACGGAACAGTTCCGCAAATTCGCCGTTCGGGAAAGTATCCGCGAGGTCACTAGACTCGTGTCAACTAACGGACGAAGCATCCATGATTTCAAGGAGACGTACCCAATGACACCCATAGAAGAACGCATCAACGCCTCAGTGCGGTTGGCATCAGTGTGAACGGTGTGCAGGAGGGCGAAGACGGGCTCAACGTAGGGAACAAGAAGGCTCTCTGCAAGAAAGTTAGCAGTGCATCCTAAGAAGCCAGGGTTTACAATAAAGCATACGCTTGCCACCAAGCTTCATGGCCATGATAGCACCATCCCAGGCATCCATAATGCCCTCACGGAGCGAAACAATGTAGTCAAGCATCTCGAACGAGCTGTCCTGAGTGAAGTTGACCTGCGCAGCCTGGATCAAGACCTGAGCAACGACCGAGAGGTAGGTCTCGAAGTGGCCACCGATGGCGTGAGCAATATCGCCGAAGCACTGCAGGATAGCAGGCTTGAACTGGTTGCCAAGAGTCGGGCTCCTTAGGTTGTTCAGGAGGTAGTTCATAAAGGTATCGCAGTACGGCTGAACCTTTTCGTTGAGAGAGCGAGTGATGTCGCTGACAAGACCAATGGCCATAGAGCAGATGGCGGGTTCCTCCTGGTTACCAAGGGCGTTGTACAGGTAGGACGAAAAGGCATCCATGTACTTCAGGAAATCCTCCTCCAGAGCATTGGCGAGCGAGCCAATGGTAGCCAGGACAGCATCAGGAACACTGGATTTGCCACCGACTGTCGAAAGCAGCTGCAGGAGAACCTGCATGATGCGATCGGCCTGGGGCTTGATCTCGACCTCGAGTCTCTGGACAATTGCCTGCAGACTACGTCAGTTGCTAAAATCACATAAAATGGTAATGTTCTCTTACCATGACGACGCTGGTCAAGCTGGTCTGCATCTCCTCAAGGGTCATCTTGTCCTCGATGCTGACAACCTGGGTTTGCATGGGAACTGTCCTCTCAAGGCGCTCCAAGATGACGTTGGACAGGTGGCCGACCATGCCAAGGCTGTCGTTGGCGGAGTTCATGACAAACGAGTTCAGGACCTCGTATGCAGCAGTACGCAGTTGGTTATCGGCATCGGCTCTACACGATTGTTAGCTTGGAGGTTACACTTTCGTTGGATTCGGGAGGGCATACCTCTCGGTGAGCTGCAGAAGGTGCGTCACACTAGCCTGGAAGTGGGCGGACAGAGCGTTGGTCTGGCAGCCAGGTGCGCCGGCGAAACGATCTGCGAGGTTCATGAGAGCCCAGCAGCAGGAAGAGGCCATCTTGGGGTGGCTTGCAAGACCGGCGAAGAGGGAGGAAATGAGGGGTTGGAGGTGAGTAGCGGCGTCGATCGACTCGGCGCAGGTCTCGCAAATACGGCCAAGGGCGTAGGCAGTCGAGTCTCTGACGTGGATCACAGGGTCCTCCATCATACCGATCAGGACCGGCAGAGCCTGCTTCACCAGAGGGTCGAGCATCTTCTCCTCGGGACCCTCCATGATAGCACCGAAAGCAGAGACCGCAGCGTCGCGTGAGTGCCAGTCCTCCGCACGTAGGTTCTTCTCAACAAAGGCAAGAACGGGAGGAACAACAGCGCTACCAACAGTCTGGGCCCAGAGCTGCAGGCACTGGTAGGCAGCACGCGAGACGTTGTACTCGTCATCCGCTGCGTCCTCGTCCTGCTTGGAAAGGAGCTCAAGAAGAACAGGGACAACCTCCTGAGTTGCAACGCGAGCGAAGTTGAAGTACTCGCGAAGCTCGGTCGAGCCCTCCGCATTGGCCTGTTCCGGAAGGTTAGTTTTGTATGCCAGCTGAACGATCAAGCAATTGGTTCTTACCTGAGCGTTGTCGTCCTCGATAGAAATTTCCTCCTCGCAGACCGTGCACCAGAACTCGATTGCAAGCTTGGCAACATCCTCCTCATCGCTCTTCATGCCTTGGATCGTGAGGCCGAACAGTGCCTTCTCCATGTAAAAGCTCATCTTGTCATAGTACAGGCCCATGATTCTGTTCAGGCAGCCATATGCGCCCTGCTGAATGCGGGTGTCGTCGGCCTGAGTAGCTTCGCAGATGACCTGCATGATGTAGTTCCGCTCGCCCTCGTTCTCGAAGTTGGTGCGCACGAACTCGAGGGAGTCGCTGAGCGCAGAAATGGCGGCATTCCGCACATCGGGGTTTGTCTCTTCTTTCCGTGCACCCTGAACGACGGCAGTGAGAATGGCGTTGGAGTGGTGTGCCAGGCTCTCACGGAGCTCGCCATCCTCGGTGTCGCAGATAAAACCGATCGTCGTCAGCGATGCCTGCTTCTGGTGATCCACGCCCTTGCCCACGTTCTCCACCAGGGCGGGCATCAGCTCTGGCCACATGTTCTGCGGGATCTCGATGGCGGCGACGGCGGCGATGAACTGCGCCGCGGCGTTTCCTGCACGGCCATCGCTGGAGGCCAAGGTCTGCAGCGCCAAGTTCTTCACCTGGGTCCTGATCGGCTCAGGCTGGCCCATCCACCGTGCCTGGACCTCCCGTAACCTGGTGTACTCGCGCGCAGTGAAGGAGTTCTTAAGGGCCAGAGCGGCGGCGGTCCGGATGTGAGGTAGCGCCTGCTCGTTGGCGAGTTCTGTAGCGAGGGTGGTCAGGTAGCCAGACTGGTATCCATACGGTCAGCAAAATTGCTCGTCTCAGGCGGGGCACGGGTGCGCAGCCCGGCAGGCGGGCGGAAACGTACGAAGTCGGCCTCGGCGGCCTGGGTGAGCTGCTGCTCGGCATTGGTACGGATAGTGGCGTCTGTCCGCAGCGGTCAGTGGCGGATGTTTTGGGCTGAGGTGCCAGGCTCAGCGCGACATACCTGGAGACAGCGTCCCCTCAAGCACCTGGTTGACGTCCATGTTGGCGCACTAAGACAGGGACTAGGCGGAAGCTTGGGAGTTGGAGGGCGGTCTAGAGTGCTGAGCGGCGGGCGAGCCTGCGGGTGCGGCGCCTTGTTGGTGGTGGTTTGGGCGTCGTTGCGTAGATGAGCAAGCGAAATCAAAACACGTGAAAGGCTGCCCTGTTGCGCTTTGGCACCAGGCAAACCGGCACGGGAAGAGAGCGAGGAGGCGGACAAAGAAAAGAGCCGGTAGCAGGACGGCGTATGAGAACGGCCGAGCAAACGCGAGGGAGAGAGGAGCGGGTGGAATGGATTGTTGTGTCTGTCTGGCAGGCGCCGTCGAGAAGCAAATCATGCAGAGCTAGAGGGGCAACGATCCGCCCCGAAGAAGCTCCGGCTCGTCATTCCACGCCCGGGTGCGAGCACGCAGCCAGCCTGGCCGGCGCCGCCCAGCAGCCCGAGCGCGTGCCCGCCAGAGCTGCCCTACGTGCGGCTCTGCAGCGTGGTGCGGTGCCTGCGCTATTTGTATACAGCATGTCCTGCGGCTCTAGCCATTCCGTGCGCCTTCCCCGCGTCCAGCGTCTCCCTGTGCTCTCCCCGCCAGCCCCAGTCCAACCGTGGCCGCACACGTATCTATCGCTACCCATCCGCCCGCAATTACCTGCGTCCGCTGCGTGGATCCTCCGCTTCCTTCCGTCTCCAGTCGCGCAGCTCTTTGGTGCCGAGGCTGCCAAGCCCTCCCTCGCTCCGCCGCTCCCAGCCTCCGAGACGCACCACGAGCGCCGTTGCGTTGTCGCCGTCCTGCGACACCTCGGTCGCGAAGCTGACGACATCGCGCGCCCCCTGTTCGGGCGTCCGCGCATCCTTCACAATGTCCACGATTTCCTGGTCGCTGAGAGTCCCGGAGACCCCGTCCGAGACCATCGCCATGAAGCTGTACTCTGCAGGCGCGAGCTCTATGCGTCGGATCTCCGGTTCCGAAGAGACGCCCACTCGCTTCGAGTGGATGTCGCCGAAAGAACGCGTGTTGGCAAGTCCGAAGATACGCTCTTCTCCAAACGAGTCCGTTGCGAAAGCTGCTGCATATCTCCGTAGCCGTTCTTCTTCCGAGGGCAGGGATGGATGATGATTCGACGTCAACGGCATGGGTTGGCCCGTTGCCGTATTGCAAAGAATGATGCGCGTATCCCCTACGTGGGCCGTGACTATGGTGGATGCAGAACCGGGGGTCCAATACGGTGCCGGGGTTGGAGTAGAGATCAGAGCAATGCTGCACGTGCTGCCTCCCTTGAAACGCTTCGTTCCGCCGATCCTCTTGCCAGCATGAGACGGGCGTTCCAGGATGTCTTCGTCGTTGATTGCGCGGTCTGACTCCACCAAGTCTTCATCGGTCTTGTTGACCTGCGCCGAGACAAAGTCGAAGTCGGCTTTTAGGAAGGCGTACGTGAGTACCGTCTCGATGCCGACTCCTTCAGCCACATCATCCGGAATTCTTGTATGTTGCAGTTGGCGGCGCTGTACCACTTCCCTCTCCAGGGTGTGACCCTTGCCACCGGCTGATGTGGAGAAGAAGTCTGGCTTGAAACGCTTGAAGTAGCCCCCGACGAGATCTCGCCATGAAACGATAATTTCCCGCTCAAGTTGTTCTGCGTTGGGTACGTTCTCTGACTGTCTTACCGAAGTCGCTCCATGTGGAGGCGGGGTCGTGTCGTTTCTCCCGCTGGGCGGTGTTTCTCCGTTTGCGGAGTCTGGTACTCTCGCGGGCTCGGTTCCTGGAGGTGTGTGTGTGTCAATCGCTCGAAGACTTTCGCGCCCGCTTAGCGGAGTACTAGCGCCTTCTAAGGTATCGGGATCGCTGAGGCTGCTTTTGGGTGTGAGGCTGCTCTTGAGCTCGAACAGCCGTGTGCTTTCCTCCAGGTACGTGTGCAGGCGCTCCCTTAAGAAGTCGCTACACTCATTGCCGCCATGGCCGTCAAAGACTCCATAATAGAAGACTTGCGGGTCACCACTGGCGCTGTCTGCCGACGTGTTTTCGGACAGTATCATCCTGCTGCTCCGTGTCAACGAGACGGGCTGCCTCTTGGCAAAAGCGGGTATCTCAATGGTGCCGGCTTGGAAAGCATCTTCGTTGTAGGGACGCTGGCCTCGCGCCACCGAGACGCCGAAGTGGTGCTTTGCGCTGCGCAGAGGGATGCGCACAACGGTGGTGTCGCGCGCGCCTTGGAAGGGCGGGGCGGCAGCAGGCAACCTACTGCCATCGCCCTGGGTGTGAGGGGTCGACTTGTCGCGGGGAAGCTTGTGGCCGGGGCCGGCGGAGTGGTGTTGGTCAGGATGCAGCGAGGACGAGGGGATGTGGGTGACGAAGTAGTCGTGGAAGCAGCGAGCTTGGTATTGGAGGCGGCGACATGAGGGAGCTTTCAGCGTAGAGGGCGTGGCGCCGGCTCTGACGATGCGAATTGCTGGTGTGCACATGCTTTGTCGACGGGGACCGAGAGCAGCATGGTGCCTAGAGGCGGAGCGCCAGCGGGAGGCTTATCGGCAGCATTGGAGGCGGCTTGGAGCGACGATGATGGCGGCGGAGAGACGGAGAAATGCCTGCTTGTGTCCTCCCGCGTTCGCCCGCACTTCCCCCACACCCCAGCCCGCGCCTCGCCCTCACGCCATCCCCCAGCTCCTCCCCAGACTCGGCTTGTCCACCGCATCCGCTCCGCAGCTGTCGCTCTTCTGCGGTGAGATCACGCGAGCCAAGCCCAGCGCCACAGGCCAGCCAAATCCGCGGGAACTTGCACAAGAAGCGCGCGGTTCTCCAAGTCAGCGCATCGGCACAATGACGATTGGGCGAGCTTAGAGCCACCGCACTTCAACGATCCGAAGAGCAACCCCCAACAACGGATGCGTCCACGACGTCCGCCCCTAGTAGCCCGAACTTGGAAGGCGCCGGAGCCAGGGATGATGAATACTTGGTGGAGCCAACCCTCGAGTGGGCCGCAATTTCTGGCCATGAGGCCTGGTCGAACCACCTCATGTTTGCCTGTGGATCTCCGGGCACGCCTTTGACAAAGCCTCGTACTACGAGAGCCAGCATGTTCTTTCTTTGCTTCGCCCAACCTACATCCCACCTTTCTCCCTTTTCGGCCCATGTCCGTCAACATCATGCATACCCTCAAACATTAAAGCATGGCGATTACGGTATTGGCAGTGTTTGAGGTCGTCTGAACTAGACTCTGGATGCATCCGCAAGCTTCTGAATTACCTAACGCGGACATGTAGGTAGGTTCTTCAATGATGGTCGTCCTGATGTTGAAGGAGAGAGCATAACATCACGAGTTGCAAGCGCATGGCTAGCCGGGTTTCCCCACCGAATTGTATTGTATCTACCCAGAATCTCCTATCCTATGGAGAAGAAAAAGACGGGCAAATTCCCTGAAAGCACCAAAAACCAAACCGCCATGGGAAGAGAGCCCATGGCCCCATCGCTACCGGCAGCTTGAAATAGGGAAGCAAACGCTCAGCGATGCTGGGCGAAGAAGTTCTTTCCGACAGGGTGCGTAAGCACCTCCGCTTTCAAGAGCTCTTCAGGCGCAACGCCACCCGGCGTCCACAGCTTGGACACCAAGTGCGGGGTGACGCCCAGCACCACGGCGTACTCTTCCTCGGCCGACGAAGACATACCGCCACCACCCTGGTGACGAGACTCGACCGAGCCGCGGACGGCCATGGTAGCCGGACTGACCCTCTTGCCAGCCTGGTCGAACGCCATATGCCAGGCGCGTGCTGGCAGGCCACGCAGCGTACCAACCACCTGCAGCGCCTCGTGGACCAGAGCCTCCATCTGCTGTACGCCACTCGAACGCTCCGAGATGGGGATGATGGGGCTAAGCGTAGCGCATACCTCCGCCGTCGTGGCCTTCGCCTCGGTGGCACGCCAGGCGCCGGGAGCCGAAAAGGCCGCGCCCAAGATCTCTGCCTTCTCGTTCGCGAGCTCGCGCAGCTTGGTCGGGTCGCGGGCGCTGGTGTCGGCCTCGAGGGCGTTGAGCTCGCGCAGGCGGGCGACCGTCTCCGCGCCGAAGCGCTCGGTAATCAGATCCTCGCCGAAGAGGCGGTCGAAGATGCGGCGGTTGACGTGCGCGGTAACCAGCAGGGTGCGGAACTCGAGCTTGTTGAAGATGCGCTCAAGGTCGAAGCTGCCGACGAGGGTGCCGAGCGTCTTGATCATGTCGGCGGTGCGCTGCTCCTTGGAGCGGACTGACGTGTGGATCGTGCCACAGTAGACGTCGGCCCACGTCTCGATCTTGGCCAGCAGCAGCGCATACTGGTTGCGCGTGCTCTGGAGCAGGTCGGCCGAGTCAGGAGACTGAGTGGTCGCCGGCTGCTGAGGCTGGGGCTGCCTCCAGTTAGTGGAACTCAACGCCTTCGAAGACGGCGGGCGTTGCTTCGAGGGTGTGCCGCGCAGGTTCTCAGAAGACGACGGGTGGGACGACGAGGCAGCCAAAGACACCAGGGACGATTGCTTAGACAGCGGATTCTGAGTGGGAGACTGCTGGAAAGGGTCGTCGGAGCGGCCGGGCTGGTACGGGGCGCGCTCGCGGAGTGCCGGGCTCGAGTTACGAGTGTTGAGCGGGCCATGGATTCCGAAACCAGGGTTGAAAGTATTGCTAGCCTTCGAGCCGATGGAGCGCGAGGAAGGAGTACGCACGACGACGGGGCTCTGGACTGCCATGTCGGAAGCAGGGATTAGGCTCGTGTTCAAGTCGTCCCTGTCAGGCGGGGGGAAAGACCTGTTGGCCTTTGCAAGAGTGGCCTTGCTAGGAGTAGGGGTAACATCGAAGTCGGCCGGGAGGGTCATCTGGCCCTGAGGGGTCGACTTCTTGCCAATCGAGGTGGTTTCGTCGCCAGGCTTGCCTGCGGTCTTGTTCGGAGTATTGTAAGCAAGCGCCTGCTCGCCGGGCTGTTCTCCACGCGAAGGGGGCTGCTTGCCAGGGTTGTGCAGCACGAACCGCACGTCGCCTTGCAGTAGGAGGATCTCGTTCTGCAACACTAGGTTACGCGCCTGAAGGAGACGGCGGTCGTCGTTGCTCCTGCGGAATTGTCCGTTGAGGTCGCGGAACTCGTCCATCAGCTCGATGAACTCCTGCCTGCTCTGCTGGTATTGCTGCTTGGCATTCTTGTATTCCTGCTTAGCCTCCTTGCACTCCTGCTTGACTTCCTTGCACTCATCCTTGATGTCCTTGTATTCCTGTTTGAGATCCTTATACTCCATCTTGAGCTCTTGGTAGTCGCGGATCTTCTGCTCCAACTGCGCAGCCTTCTCAGCAAGCTGGGCTTCTACGACGCTAAGCCTAGAGGCGAGCTGGGCAGGGACATTCTCGTCCGTCAGAGTGATGTCGAGGCCGTTGCCTTCATTGTTTACCTGTGTAGTAGCCTCCATGGTGTCGATGGCGTGGAAGTCGTGGAAGGTGTATGGGTTGGGTTTGGGAGTACCTTGCAGTGAGACCCCACCGTTGTCGGGAATCAGAGACTTCGATTCGATAATGGTTGATCCAGGTCCGTTCGCGACGAGCTCTTCAAGGTGGTCGTCCTCAGCTGGGTCATACACGTCGAAGTCCCGCGTGCTGTAGGTGGGCACGCTGCCACCGTTGAAAGAAGTGAGGAAGGGGGAAGGGCAATTGCGATGCGGGAAGCGGTGCCTGGCGTGTTCCTCCAAGGCTTGCTGGAGCTGCGCGAGTGACACGTATTCCGCGCCCGTAGAGGTGGGTGGTGCTGAAGGTGCGGAGGGTCTTGGACTGCCGGGCGACGGCGGATGGGGATTACCTGCACCCATGGTGGGCCTTATCAGTGTTAGCCGATTCGTGGAAAAGAAGGTTAAAAAAGAATATCTCACCGCGTGGGTGTCTGGAGTGTGTGACGAAGTGAGGTACAGGCAACAATCCTGCTCAACGTTCACGGGAAATAACGTGACTTGCAGAGTACCGCCTGCTGATGCTCCTGTCGCGGGCTTCGCTGGTGAGCTTGGAACCTGCTAGTGAAATCGATAGCGGCGTGTGTGAGGTTTATCCTTTGTCACTGTCTGCCTGCACAGACGTTGGATGCGACGCTTGCCGTGGCGCCGACGCGTTGTCGTTACAAATCTCGTGACAGGCGGCGGCAACTGATGTTCAGCGGCACTCGCAGCGGAGCTTGACAGCGTTTGTATCCTGGTCGAGGCGGCTCTCTATCGCGACGTTGGGCAGCTCAGGTACAAACTCCAGCGCGACGTGCGAACCCCGGCGCACCAGCGAGGAGCTGCAGGTTTGTCGAGCTCGTGGTCGAGCAAAGGGAAATGGGATAAAAGAAAACGTCGGGGGGCTGTTGTGCGAAAGATCTTGACGAACTCTCGAGCGACGTTGGTGGGGTTGAGGAGGAGAGTAAGAGGTCGTCGCGAGGGTGGGCAGCTTTTATGCACGCATCGCGCATCAACCAGACAACCGGGACCGTGCGGGCCCAAACCAGAGGGCACACTGTCGCTAGGTGAGGTCAGATAGGTGAGCTAGGTGAAGAGCTAGAACACGTGCCTAAGATGGATATTTCTCTCTTGGGCCGCGGAGAAGTAGCTGTGCCGATGGTCGATTCTTCCTCGAGTGATGGCAACAGATTTAGACTCTCCTCACCTAAGATGCATAGTATTCTAGTATGAATGCTCTTCAGAGCCCCAATACAAGCTCATCCAAAGCCAAAGCTTGGCGGTGATATGGTGTATCTGAAGGCGTAGGAATCCTTCGCCTTTGATGCTTCTTTATGCGAACGACATCGAAGCAGAACCAAACAATCTGGGACTCGGAGGCTCAAAGTCCTGACGGAGCCGTTCATAGGTGCTCGTCTGTTGTCGTCAAACCGTTATTAACGGTTGGCAATATCTAGATCCCAGATACTCATGGTTGCTCATTGGAAAGACTCACTAAGCTTTCTCACAGATTTGCCTGCTAGCCCCGTTTGCAGCTTTCACTCAGCCAATACGAGATCTTATATTCGGACCACTGCCAATAGTAGTAGTGAAGTGTCGGAAGTCGACATGCAGTGAAAGCATGAATCCAACACAGTCGCGTAAGCAGTATCTCGCAAAGACTCAGTTCAGTTGACATCAAACACTTTTGTATTACAAACTGTATATCTATAAACTTTTGTCCAGCTTAACGGGCCGAATAGGGCGAAAGCGTGAATGCAGCACTACAATGATGAAATACAAAGGTACAGACCTGAGGCGCATCAATAGTCAAAGTGAAAGATATGGTGATCAAGGGCGGAGAAGGGGAGGGCGTTGTAGGAAGGGCGCGGAAATATCCAGATTGTGCACTAGAGATGACGTCATCTGATAGCGAGTCAGCAGAGGCCAATGGATCTCTACTCCACGACAGTCGGTATGATGAACGTTTCGAATGGCTTTAAGGCCAGGCCACACATCCTGGCGTTGCAAAGGCTGTGGGGTGGCGAAAGTGCCTCGCAGAGGGACGGGGTACTAAGCAGCTCAGTGTGCGGGGGCGAAGCGCCTGTTGAAATGATAACCATATTAGAGCACAGTACGGCAAGGAACGCATGCAAACAAGTATCTTAGTCTCAGCTTGTATCATGCTTCAGCAATGCTTTAGCAGTAACGTCAAGCCGTGAACAAATGCTATTGACACGAACCCAGGGAAGCCGCTATCCAGGAAAGACACATACCCACCGAACTCCCATATAGACCATAGCCCGACACGAGAAGTTGTTCCGGTTGTGCTGCCTTAAACAGCCTTGGAGAAAAGGCTGCGGTAGACGGCATCGACGACGGGCTGAGCAGTGATCTGGCGGCCGCCGAAGAATCTGCCGTTGAGGCCCTTGATGGCATTCTCGCCGCCCTGGACGGTTTCGAACTTGACGTAAATGTCGCCTTGTGTGTTCGGATCTAGAGCAATGTGAACGACCGTGCCATACTTGTTCTGGCACTCCTCTTTGACGTCATCCTCAAGCTCCCTCATCCAGGCTTCTCCATCTTCCCTAATGATGGGTTAGCCCTTTGTTCTGCAGTGAGAGGTGGTTGACTTACTCCTCGGGATCAAACATGTTCTTCAGCACGACACAACGACTAGCCTGGTTGACGGTGACCGGGAGAGGGCGAGCCGCCTGCACGACGGGCTTGGTGATCTTCTGTTTGTCGGCACCATTGGTATCAGCAGGTTCGTCAGTACGTGCAAGCTTCCTCATGAGAGCATCTCTGCTGTAGTTGTTGAAGTTCACGCCGGCAACATCAGTATCGTCAAGCGCGCTGGCACCACCGGTACCCTTGTCGTTGTCACGGCCTCCAGCACGGTCGAACGTGCCACCGGAGCCGCCGGCATGAGCGCCGCGGCCACCGGAGCCCGAGAAAGCAGAACCCTGGAAGCTGGGTGGGCCTTGGCCATTGAAACGTTGAAGAAGATTGGCGGTGGACTCGGGAGTGAACTTATCGTTGCCCAAGCCAACACGGATGGGACGTCCAGCCAAGTCGAAACCGTTCATCTTTTCAAGAGCTTCCTTAGCCTGAGCGGGATCGCGGAACCTATCCCAGTCAGCCGTGCCCTGACAGATTTATGGATGGCTTAACTTACTGCACAAAGCCATAACCACGGCTACGGCCAGTGTCCTCCTTTTGCAGTTGCACGAATTCCAACTCTCCGAAGGGCTCAAACACATTCTGCAAGTCGCTCTCAGTGATACTGAAGTGAATGTTGCCGACATACAACCTGTGGAAGGGTACGCCATTGTTGTTGCCACTGTTTCCATCTCCAGTGCGGGCTTGACGGTTCTTCTCGGCTTCCGTGAGCTGGGCGATGATGGGAATACCCATTAGTTTCTGGCCGGTGAGCTGAATGGCTTGCGGGACAGACTCCTCGTTCTTGAACTCGACGTATCCGACTCTGCGAGCAAAGGTTAGCCAGAACATGCACAGAGCATTAGCAAAGGAACGTACCCTTTGGAGCGGCCGCTGACACGATCCTTCACGATCTGCGCCTCCTTGACGGGGCCAACCTTCTCGAAGAAAGCAATTAGATCCTTGGTCCTCAAACGAGCTGCAAGCTGCTGGACGAAAACAGTACGACGGTCACGTTCATCCTCGGTCAAGGGTGGGCTGGAGGAGCGCTTGGTTGAAGGGGAGCGGCGGCGTCCACCGCGGCCACCATAGCCACGTTCCCTATCACGGTCGCGACCACCACGGTCACGTTCACGTTCACGGTCGCGGTCGCGGTCGCGTTCACGGTCGTCATCGCCGCGGCGGCCGGGGCGTCCAGACGGACGGTAGTGCCTATCATCGTCGGGGTAGGGCGAACGGGATCTCGAGCGGGCACGGCCGCTGCCGCGGTAGTAGTCGCCGCCGGAGCGGTAGCTGTCGTCACGGTCAATCGAGTCTCGGGCACGACGGTGGCGTCTCTCAGAATCGCGGCTCCTGCTGCGGCGCTTGCTCCTCAGGCTGCCGGTGGCGCTGCCCCTGTCGCTTCTTGGGCTCCGCATCTCAACGTCGTCGTCCAGGTCGCGCCGGGGGCGATCGCGGCTGCGGTCACGGCGCTTGCGATCACGTTCGCGGGACCCATCTCTGGCACGGTCGCGCTCGCGGCGCTCGCTTCTGTCGGACTTCAGGCGGTCATCGTTGTCAGCGGAGCGGGGCGTGTCCCTGGACTCCGCGGCGCTGGCGTTGGCTGTAGAGTCGAGGAGGGCCTCAACGTCTAGACCTGACATGGCGGAGTTGGAACGCTGTCAAGCTAAACGTGCGGAGTGAGGAAGATCACTGGAGGTGTTTGGATTAGCACGCAACGGCGGATCGGGGGTGTCGGGATGGGCACACCCTGTAACTGTGACGAGCTCGCGGTGGGCGCTGTGGCGGCAATGGTGCGCAGGAGCTGCAGGAAGCGGCAAGGGCTGGGGCAGACACGCGCGGTCTCAAGCACAATTGTGTCGAGCAAGGATTGTGCTGCCGACGAGAGCGGTGGACGGGAGGGAGATGGCGGGAGGCTGGCGAGACGCCGGGACAGGTTAAACTTTGGTCGAGGCGGCCGCGTCACGTGCCATCGGGTTGCCGTCCGCGTCGCCTGCCGCGCCTGGCCTCCGTGCCTCCGCGGCCGATTCTGCAGCGATCGCCTGCACATACCACTTGCATCATGCCACAGACCCCAGGGGCTCGTCGAGCAATTAACATTAAGTATGTATAGGGATTGTGCGGCACAAGGACGTAATCGTAAGACTGCAGCCAACCCGATCCCAGGTCCTCCGCAAGCATCCAGCTTGCCGTGTGCGGCCATCGCCGCCTGTGCCCCGCAACGCCTCCGAGGTTCCATCGTCATTACAAGTATGCTACAGCAACTACACGTCCACCCCAGGCACTTAGGCAGTCTTGACAACCTTCGGAGGCGGCAGAGCCAGCTCCGTGTTGAACACGCGGTCCCAGAACTTGCTCGTGACACCGAAGCCGTTCTGGTAGTCGGCGAAATGGTGCTCCAAGTGATACTTCTTGAGCTCGCGGTAGTAAGCGGGAAGACTGGTGGGCATTAGCTAACGTGATCGGTGCCTGGACGGGGCTACTCACTTGCGGTGGTGCAGGAAATAGTGGGTCAGGTCATAGCAGATGTAGCCGAAGATGCCGCCACAGAAGACGGCAGTGGCGGCATACCAGTTGTAGGCGAAAACAGCGTGCGCCAGCTTCCAGAACGGGGTCGCGAGGACCACGAAGAGACTCGGAGGCATGACGAGCCGGTACTTGTCCATGGGCAAGTAGTGGTGGATGCCATGGAGGAGAAAGTGGAGCGTGATACCAACGCGGTTGTCAGGAAGATAGCTGCAGGCTGTTAGTCCGGACACATTGAACGGAGAGAGGGAGCGTACCCATCCAGATGGAAGAGGAAGCGGTGCAGAATGTACTCGACCAAAGTCCATATGCAAAGTCCGGCAAGGAAATACCCGCCAAGGTGGGCGGCAGGCAGCTCTTGGCTGGCCAAATAAACGCCGTAAGAGACAGGAGGGATCCAAACCGTGGGAACAACCCACCACGCCGTCAGGCTCAACGGCTCAAGGAAGTTGCCAAACAGAGGGGCGGATTTCCCGCCCTTGTAGTGCCTTGGTCGGTGGACCTGCTCCAAGTAGAATTCCTTGGAGAAGCCGCCGAACCACACCTGCGGAAGAAGCGGCTTGTTGAGATCCAAGAACTTGTGCGTCTTGTAGTCGGTTGAGATGTCCGTCTCCTTGTTCAAGTCCTCGGCGGACGACAGTCCCGTCGCCTCGAACACGTATTGGGCGCCTCCATTGGCTTTCATCTCCTGCAGGCCTTCCTTGGTAGGCGGAAGCGGCACGATGTTGTCGGGATGGCCGCTGTTCGTGGCAGCGTCGAGCACCTTCTCATTGACGACGAAGCCAACGAGATGCTCGTCAAGGATCTCGTAGGCCGAGTCGGAGTGCGTGTGCGAGATCTCGTCGGCCAGTATGTCGGTCACATCCTTGCCGCCGTATTCGAGGATCAAGTCGCCGCCGCCGGGGTGGTCTTCGACGAAGGAGGTGATGTCGTAGACCTTGGAGCCGACGGTGACATAGCACGACTCGGCGGAGTCATGGGCCTGGACTTCGGCCTGGGTGATGGTGGGGAGGGTGCGGCCGGGCATGGTGGCGGTGGAGCGCAGCTGGGGTCGCGAAGTTGGCGGAGATCTTTGCGGAGGGCAGGCGACGGCAACCACGGGGAAGCGCAGGGGGGAGGACGCGTCTCGGCGGGTTTTATCTGGTGTGTACTTCTCCTGAGGACTGGTGGCGACGGAGCGCGTCGGAAATGAAAAACAGCGACCAAGTAGACATCGGGGAGCGATCGGACCCGGCGTGCGCTGGACCCTGGGACGGTCTGGAGACCCTCGTCTGACACTGGCGCCCTTTGCACCCGCTGCCAACCGGCCCCATCCGCAGCACGCCAGCTGTCATTCGCGCCGCTCGCTGCCTGCCGCTGCCCTGCCGTACGAGCGGCCGCTGCGGCATCCCACTGCCAATTTTCGCACTCGCCATGGGCCTGCCGCATCCCTCACCGCCTTTCACAACCACGCCTACCGCGTGTACCGCAGCTCACCTGCTCGTCACTCCTGCGCCGCCGTGTTGCATCTTGAGAGCGGGCCTTTCAATCGACGGCCAGCGTTCACCCGCCACCTTCTAGCGACCTGGAATCGTGCCTTGAGATCTTGTTAGCGAAGATTTACCCAATCAGGAAGTTTGATTGAGATGGCACAGGATGGATTTCCTTTACTCTCGGGCCACCTACCGCACGATGCTCTCCGTTTCAAGCCTCTGATTCTTTGGTCCTCTGCTCCCGCCTCCAGCACGCTGATTCCACGAGCCATGAAGTGCAAATCAAGACTACTTCTAAGCAATCTTCTTCGGATCGCCTTCACCTATCCCTGAGATTGATAACGTTGTCTTTTTGTATCGTTTTAGTATCTACGTCGAGCGTCTCCATGTATCCAGGAACAGATGGTCTGTAAAATCCTGCACAGGTCTTGGGCCTCATCGAGAAACGCGGAGATCCGAGTACGGAGTCTACCGTTGTACCATCGCCCTCAGCAGGTACCAATGATTCCCAAGAAAAGTAGCAATGTCCCGACGGATTGCCATGATGTTCGCAGTTCTCTCAACACGTGCCAGCGCATTCGCAGAAGAGTAACGGGTGCTGTCAGGCTTAACTGCTACAATAATTTCACTTCCTCATCCTAGATTCCTCACGCTTGGTACTCAACGCTTTCACTCTCACTTTACTAGGGTTCGCGTGATCCATCCTCACCGCGCCTCAACCACGCAGTAATCTCTTTTGCACCTGGACCCTCAACAGTGGGGGGGGGGGGGGGGGGGGGGGGGGGGGGGGGGGGGGGGGGGGGGGGGGGGGGGGGGGGGGGGGGGGGGG
>JAJMYO010000264.1:0-39445 GCA_023087385.1 Diplodia sapinea | reverse complement strand
CCCCCCCCCCCCCCCCCCCCCCCCCCCCCCCCCCCCCCCCCCCCCCCCCCCCCCCCCCCCCCCCCCCCCCCCCCGGGTTGGTCTGTTGATTCTTTTTGTGTCGTGCGTTTTGTTAGCGATGGGCGTTTTTTGGGAGTTTGTGTGGGTAGGGTACGTTCTGCCTGTTTGGTGGGGTTTAATTGGGGGGCTCGGGTAGGGCTTCTTTCTGACTATGGTATGAATGAACATGAGCATCGTTGAAGGGCCATTACACGCGTTTATTTGAGGAAAGTGAGAAGTTGATTCAGTTGAGGCTACAACTAAACCACACAATTGAGCTTACGTAAGAGAGCCTTCTCCTCCCTGTGCGCAACTCGCTGTTGAGAAAGAACTTGAGATTATTTCCCGCTGAGCGGTAGATGTTGCAATATAAGGGAGGTTACCGAGTACTGCATCAAGTGCAGTCGGCTGTGCTTTTTTTTTTTTTTTCCAACAGTAGAGAACTTGCTGTACCGGATATCCTGGCGTCCTCCTCATCACAATGGATGAGGAATGGTGCTTGCTGTTGAGGGAAGTGTAGCCAAAGACTACACAGAAAAAAACATTCGCATGAAACAAAAGAAGAGCTTTTTGCACGGGCGGAAGAAAAGTTGCTGTACCGGAAAGCCTGGGGGACGACGCTGCACAACAATGGGTGTAGCAGGATGTAGCTGTCGGGGGAAGCGTAGTCAAATACTACGCACAAATGCTCGAGTCTTTTGTTCATCGAGCTCGGTGGCCACGATGAGGAATGCCGGAGCCACATCTAAGCGCCACGTCTATGCGAAAAGGATTGGCGCCTGCGTGCTGCTGGCTGTTGAGGGGAAGGACTATCTCTCAACGCAGCAATGCTTGACTGACTTGAAGTGCTAGATTTACCGCCTCAGCACGGAAATCGAGGACTCACACAGGTTCAGGACTAGGTATACATTGAAGCTCAGCACGTTCGAAACCCCCTCAGAGCCGTCTACAACAACAACAAGGACATGTATAAGGTTTTCGCCCAGGCAGAATTGTACCAAAGAATCCTGACACCCCAATTGGCGGACTTCTCACCAAAAAGGAGGAATTCTCCGAAAAAGACGATTCCAACGAGAAGGAGCAGTTCTGGCGATGCGGATCCCGCGGTCAGATGTTGTTATGAGAAGCAGATGGAGGAATGGATATTACGGGAGCAAAGGCTCACTCGATGTTTGAGATGGCTCGGGGCTGGTATCAAAAGGAACATCCTGTCGATCCTTGGGTGGCTTTCACAATTCCTGTTCCAGTCAACACCCCGCTGACTCTCTATCTCGAGCTACTCCATCACATTAATTCTGTACTTTCCTATTTGCAGACTGACTGACTGTGCGCCCGCCCAATCGCAATGCCGAAGCCCCGCCAAACGAGGCTGTGCGCAGATCCGTCGCCGAGGAAATCGCGGCCATGAGACGGCGGTGGTCGCTGCCCCAAGGTAAAGCAGTGACGTCAGCCGCGGACCATTCAAACGTGAAGTGCCTAGGTTCCAACCAGGCTCAACAAACTGTTACGCTCCATTACCAACCAACAACAACCCTCGCCCGTCTTTCACCAATCTGATTTTTGAAGGGGTCCGGACGGAACTCGATCACCGCGACAAAAAGTCCCCAGTTTGGCTATGGTGGGCGTCCATCTCAACGGCTGTACACACTTAGGCAAATCCATGACCTCAAAAACAGGCTCGAGGAACTTTTGCCTAACTCTATTCCAGTCATTCGACGTATCCTCCCGCGTAAAGCCCAGAGCAACCCTTTGCCCCCAAATCACTCAAACATACAACCCAAGCTGCTACCACCTACACCTTCTTTCCGCCGCATCGTCCGTTCCCCCCGACACAATGCCATCCTCGCTGATGTCCAGCGCCGTCCCGTTCTGCGCTATCCGGCATATCATAGACAGAAAACGGCTTTAACGGACCCGCAAACGCGGCTACTTGTGAAGCAGTATCACAATGCACGTAGCAAAACAACACACACGACAGAAGGAAGAGTGTTGCAAGTCGTTCCTATTGTAGCCATACTAGGTATATACTCAACACGATATACTCGGTGCTTCCCGCCATAGCCTTTGGCCCTCGCGTCGAGGCTTCGGAAATACACCATTCTGGAGATTCGTCGCTTCCCACAACAAAAGTGCCGGCTATCTTCACCTCACCACTCTTGAAGGACTTGGCGCCAAAGAGCCACCACGTGCATTGCTCGTCTCTCCCATAAAATTCCATTACTGCCATGGCCGTAGACTGGACCCTTGGCGCGACAAGCATCCCCACGGCGAACGAGAAAAGAAACCGCCCGCCCGCATCTGCCTTGAGTTGCTGCTGCATCATCATAAACACAGGCAGTTGAAGACAAGACGCGGACGTAAATGTGCGTATTTAAAACTTATAGTTTGGTGGAAGCGGGCCGAAGAGTACGAGCTCCAACCGGAGGAGATGCTCTCTCATCTTTCTGTTTAGGACCTTTTCTTCATCTTCTTTGTCCACCCACTGTTCAGCCGGGTCAGTGTATTCTGTCTAGGAAGGCTCCATCTTGAGGTTTATTGAACCGAGCGAGGAGAAGAAGTGACTACCACAAAGAAGCCTGATCATCTTGTCACAGGAGTGGTAAGGCCGGGGGCGATCGTTGACGGCGTTTCCCATCGCGTCCTTGAATCTGACCCTCACCCTTCCAAAGGACTTCATCGAAGGGTGAGGCAATCTTTCGGGCGCTGTCCGAGTGGGGTGGAAACTGCCTATCATGATTGGGCGGCCAAGCTGTCGGACTGAAGTGAGGAGCGGCGCAGACCGGTGTCAGGTGAGCCGAACGAGGACGGTATTGTCAGGAGGTGCGGCCAGGCAGTCGGGCACCGAGAGTGGAGTGGCTTTGCTCCAATTGTAGGGTGGGCCGAGTTTCATCGAGGGCGTAAAGAAGAAGATCTAGACTGCCGCATTCTGTCGTATCTGGGTAGGAGGGAGGACTTGGCTTTTGGATGTGCGGGCGCGGCGCGGCACGGAAAGGGTTGGGCTGAAGCAGCAGGTAGTGGAGACGCGAAGAAGGTGGTCGAAACTGAGCGGTAGGGTCGGGTGCCGCACCTGCCGCGGTTGCTCAGTGACGTAATTGGCCGAGCATCTGACCTGGCTGCTGCCCAGGTTAAGGCTTTCGCCCGCCCCCGTCGCACGCCGATCAACTCCACTTTCCGCGACCAGCGACACCCCACCGATGGTCAGCGCAAAATGGCTGGCAACCCTCCCTCTGGCAACATGAGCAGCGACGACCCTGGTGTCATCGACAACCTGCAGGTTGACTACACCGCCGACGTGGAGGACTTCATGCCGAAGGACCCGACGGACCTCATGTTCGTCGACTTTGAGGGCAACGGACCGATTCGGATCGCAGGCATCCAGCTCGGAAGGATCTTTGAGATTGCGGACTCGTACCCGGAGTACAAGAAGCTCACCGATATCGTGAAGAACACCGCCGGTACAAACAAGGACATTGCCGGCGACTACCTGATTCCTTTCAAAACCAAGGAACAGTTTTACCAACTGTTGTTCCAGCTCGAGCGCGACCATCCGGATGCCATCAAGGGTCCCGGCTGGGACGATGAAGATGCCTGGGACGCCGATGGCAACCCCTACGGATACCCTGTGGAGGAAGGCGATTACGCTCGGTGGCCATGGCCATATTCGGTATATATACTGCCTAGGCTATCAATCTAATATCTATAAGCGTTTCGAGTGCTACTAGTACTAGCGGCTATAGAAGAGAGAAGGAATAGGTAGATGTTATTTAATCGGGATAAAATACTATAAGAATCCTATGATAGTAGCCCGTATACTTACTATAGTAGCCCGTAATATATACTAAGTAAATGGGTAAAGATCTTTATCTATTTATAAAGATTAAGTAATTAAATAAAGATCTAGGTTACCGCTAAAGTAATTAACTAAAGATCGGATCTCATCTTTGTCTTTAGTTACTTGTTGGCCACCTTGACGGCAAGGCTACATACGACCAGTGGAAGGAGTACATCTCGGTCGTACGCAAGCGCTACAGACGGCAGACGGACCCCTTCCCAGAGCCAACGCTAGAGAAGATGTTCGAGCGCTGGAGTGAGGCGTATGAGCAGTTCATCAAGGTCAACGGCCCCATCCCTGACACAAAGGAGGCCTTCTGCGAAGCGCTCGACGGAGAGTACCTTCAGCCCCCGCAGCCGTCCAAGAGCCACACATGGAGGAAGGGCAGACAGGCCCAGGATGATGCAGCCGCGCGGCTCTCCAGCTGATGGATGCACGACAGGCTCATGCCGAAGGCTCGAATGATGGGGGTCACCAAGCGAGGTGAGGTTTGCCAGTCTCCGGCATGGCGATACTTGCAAGATCTTCCGAAGAGTGCGGCTATTGTGCCGTACTGGCTACCACAACGGGCAGCTGTAAAGCATGCGTGGGACTCACCAACTAAAAATGGCGACGGGAAAGGAAAAGCTCTGAGTTAAGGATTTGCGAAATCATTGCGGGAACAGCACCAGGCTTGAATAGTTATCTGGAAATTAAATCACAGTTCTTGCCCAAGAGGCTCTCACGAGAGTCCTGAATTTTGCAGCATATTTGTGGGATGCGTCTAGCTTGATTCTGTAGAAAATGCTGCACCAGATGCTCAGCGGCAGATGGGTTCAATATCCGGACAAAAATATGGGAACTAATAGCGAAGACACACTCAACTGTCTACGTAGAAAACGTGCAACGTCTTTGCGGAGCCAGATGTTTGGTAAGCTGCCCACCTTCGCGACCGTCCCGCCGGGCGCCCTGCACACGCCACGGCGGGTGACAAAAGACATTGCCCCCCACATCTGCCTTCCAAAGATATTGATATAAGCAGTTGAATACAAGATCCGGATTTAAGTGTGCGCATTTAAAACTAAAATCTACATCCAGATCATGTATCCAACCACCCATTCCACGTCGAATTTTTCCGTGAGGCAGATGCCGGCCGGGGGCTGTGACGCGGCCGCTAAACCGAACAGGCAAGTTGCGGAGCGCATACCTAGCGCCGCCAGCCAGCCAGCAGCATCCCCGACTCCGGCGGCGCCACCCGATCAATACCCCGTGCCCTCGCCCCTCACCACATTCTGCTCCTCGGTCGGCTTGAACGCGACGCCGGGCCTCCACTCGCCCACCAACGCGGGCAGCGGCGTGTCTTTCCAAACCGCCTGGATGCGCCTCGCACTCGCCAAAAACCTCTCCTCGACCATCCCCCTATCCTGGCGCGTCACCAGCGCGCCGTCGCGCTTGCGCCACTCGCCGCCGACCATGACGTCGCCGACGTCGCCGACGTTCGAATGCAGCAGCACGGCGGCCACGGCGTCGGCCCAGCCCAGCATGTTCGGGGAGCCCCCGTCGAAGACGACGAGGTCCGCGACGGCGCCGACGCGCACGACGCCGACGTCGTCGCGGCGCAGGGCGCGGCCGCCGTTGCGCGTGGCGAGCAGGAAGGCCTGGTTGACGCTCATCGGGTTGGTGGTCGGGACGGCCCAGCCCTCCAGCGTGCGGCGGTACGCGCCGCGGCGCACCGTCTGCAGCCACAGGCGGGCCTGGGTGACGATGTCGCTGGAGAAGGTGAAGTGCGTGTCGACGCCGAGCGCGGCCTGGTCCATGGCGTGCGGCGGGCCCGGGTGGTCGTGGCCGTAGTGCATCTCCGACTCGGGCGTGATGGAGACGTGCGCGTCGTGCTGCCGCAGCAGCGCCGCGTCGGCCGGGGTCAGGAACGACGCGTGCGAGAAGACGATGGGGAAGGGGGCCGTCGCGAGGAAGTCGGCGGTGGCGGCGGCGGCGATGGTCGACGGCCCGTTGTCGACGTGCCACGGCCCGCCGAGCGAGTGCGTCGTGAAGGCGGCGACGCCGGGCGTGTCGCGCGCGAGGGCGACGACGGTGGCGACTTCGGCGGCGCTGGCCGAGTGCCAGCCGTCGTAGGCCATGCCGTACTGCACGAGGTCGGTGGCGGCGAGCTTGGGGTGCGCGCTCTGCGCCTTGAAGTCGGCGATGGAGGCGTCGTCGACGCCGCTGAAGCCGTAGCACCACCACATGCGCACGCCGCTGTCGATGGATGCCTCGAGCGAGGCGGCCGAGGCTTCGGGCGAGAAGGTGCCGTGCGCGTGCTCGAGGATGGACGTCACGCCGGCATTGAGGGCTTCGTATATGCCGGCGAGCTGGCCGTAGTAGATGTCGTCGGGCGTGAAGACGCTCTTGGCCTGCGTGTACTGGCCGTAGCGGAAAAAGTACTCGGCAAGCGTCGTGTTCGGAGCGAGCGTCCGGAACGCCGTCTGCCAGCCGTGGCGGTGGGTGTCGACGAAGCCGGGGGAGACGATCTTGTTGGTCGCGTCCACCCTTTCGGCGTCTGCTGGCACGTCAGCCGAGTCGGGCGAGTCCGAGTCGAAGATGGCGACGATGCGGTCGCCCGTCACCAGCACCGATGTGTTGTGCAGGACTTTCAGCGATTGGCTGGCCTCGTCGAAGGAGATGACGGTCCCGTTCTCGAGCAGCGTGGAGCGGGCCATGGTGAGGGTCGTATGTGGTGCAAGTGGACTGCAGGTGGACTGCAAGTGTCAATGGTTTATATGTGCTGATGTCCCTCGTGATCGTCGCGGATTTAGCCCTATCACCTTTGCTATCTCCGTCTGTGCTGCGGTGCGGGGCAATAACGTCAGCCCGCTGGCCGAATCTGGGGGGGCGAGTAAGCGCTAGCGTTGGAGAGGATGCTCATAGAGGGATGTAATAAGTCCGTTGCAGCGTAGGACCGCAAAATAGACGTTCGATCGGTAGGCGACAGCTCGGGTCTCCAGCGAGTAGCCGAAGCACAGACACAATGACTGCCAGATCATGCGGGTGAGATGAGTGTCACAGCTGATGTGAAGGCCAGTCTGGAGATATATGAAACGAGGGGCCCGGCGGTATAATGATTGAGGAAGCTTCGCCGGGCAGGAAGGTGGAGGGGTGCTCGCCCGACCGTCAGCTGAGAGCCACCTCACTTCGCTTTTCCGGGCTTACTTTGCTGATCATGTGGTGATGCTGCAGGAAATAAGAGAAAGACCGTCACCAACTTCATCTGGCTTCAAGTCGTCAGAGTGGGTTCGTCGGCAAGCTGGTCTGGGTGTCCCTGTGCTCAGACGACACCCAGACCACGAATTCCGGATGCGCGCATCGTCCGCAACAAGAGCACACGATATGACATACGGGCGGAGCTGGCGGTCATAAACCCGATGCTCAAGCTGTCGGCAGTACTAAACCCTCTAAGCTCCATCGATGATGCTATCACCCTTCGTTCATAAGCAGTTGAATCCAAGGTCCGGATGTGAAGGTCCGGATGTGAACGCAAGTCTTTAATGCGCACAAATGCGTCCAGATATCAGATTCAATTACCTACGATTTTAGTAGATTCGCATAATTTTGTTGCCTAGAGAAAGAGTGCAAAGTGGGTATCCACCCGGCCACGACGTTGTTTTCAAGTGAAGGTGAGTTAGTGCGGCTGTTGGCTGAGAGCGAGTGATTCCCCAAGACAGCCCCGGGCACATGATGTAGTCTAAGCCAGTCCAGAACAAGGAATCGTAGCGAGGCTGAGCCAGCTGGTCGCGCCTGCCTTGCTCGCCGCACATGGTTCTTCTGCAGCCCGCTCTTTTCCAACCGCGCCCTCTTCTTCCTCCACTCTACAACCCAACTCCAGATCGCTGCGCTACTGCGCGACGAACCTCACACGTAGCCTTTTGATATGTACGCGTTATCCCCTTCCATGAGCCACAATCTATCTCGAATACCGCAACTAACGGTCCGCAGCGGACCAATTCTCGTGTCACTCTACCTTTATCAAGGCCACTTTCCGCAAAGAGCTCGTGCCTTTGAGGGAGAGATATATTGTAAGTCAACGCCAGCAAGCTAAGGTGTGCGAAGCTAACACAATCTACAAGATCCTCAAGGAAGCACACATGACTGGCGTCCTTAGTGAGTCGGAGCTCATCGAGATCAGCCGCGACATTCGCCTGCTGAAAATCGGGTACGCAATTTGCGGTATCCATCGCATTCTTGACGGACGTAGTATCCATAACGAGACGGAGGACCTTCTGCCGGAGAAGTACCTTGTCAAGCGAGAGGCTGCTTTCGAGCTATTCAAGAAGCTTCAGACACGGTATCCGGAGGCTGGTGCGATACTCAACCCATACGCTGTAGCAAGGGCCGCCGGTTACAGCAAGCTCTTCCAGCGTTCGTTTCCCGACTCATTCTCCGACGACCACGGCACCGAAAGCTTTCACCTGGATGTTTACATCCTCCGAGCATGTGAGATCTTCTGGGGACCACCTGTACCCGGAAATTCGGATGGTTTTGCGACAAGACCGCGCTGCGAGGAGGATGGCATGACACAACTAGCGGAACCACCTATTAAGGAGTTGATCGAGAAGGGCGAACTCGCTAAGTCTTCCTGGATGACGGAAGAATTCGTGACAGACCAAAAACCGGTGCTCACAACGAAGGAACAGCTACAGAAGTTGACAACACTTTCCCTGATATTCTCATCAATTCCCAAGACTGCACCTAGGAATGTCAACGTCGACGATGAGTTTTGGTTAGAAAATTAAGAGGAAGAAGCCAAAATCTTCCTGGGCCCCAAGGTGTACACTCCAGGCTGGAGGGAAATCATGGCAGGCTATCTCGGTCCATACTCACAGGAAACGATCGAGAGGCGGCACATGACCTCGATCCCATCTCACGGCATGATTTACGGGAGGACTGGGAAAGGAGTACCCCCCTACATGGTGTACTACGATTACATCCAAAAGCTGATTCCCTATCAATCGACGGCGCTGTCGTCCACATTGGCGCGCAAGCTCAAGGCATCGATAAACAACCTGACCGCCTTCAAGAAGTGGCAAGACGCCATCAACGAGTGTATCGCCAGGAAGCGTTTCCAGATTCCTCCGGACGTCTGAGCAAGATTCAAGCAGCATTTCCCGGAGGCCAGATCTCCAGGACATTGTCATTCGTGGATAGGGCCATTGCGTCCTATCGTTTCTTCCTTCTTCTCGGCTCGACGGGTCACGAAAGCCAAGGATTTTGCCTTTTGTTTCTTTTTCGGTAATTTGATGGCTTCCGTAGAAGACGTGGTCTATGCGTTCTTTGAATGGGCAGACGAAAGAGGTGATTACCTGCAGATGGCGGCTCTAGCGTAGAAATACTCAATTCAAACCCCAGACGTTCATGAGTGTCGTAAGTTACTTGCTCCACTGACTGCTGAGACGAAACCCTTGACGTTGAGGAGGAGTTTTGGCTACAGGCTGCACGGGGAGTCGAAGCAAACGCCCGCATGCGGCCGGATAAATCAAAATTCAATAACACTGTGTCAGGCTCAACGAGACACTGCGCAACTTCCCAAAGTGAGACTGGTTGAAGAATTTTCACTTGCGCTCTGCGACTTCCGCATTATTGGGAAGGCACGGTGATGTCATCAGCCGACCCGGCTACCTTCTCCTACCTCCTCCTCTCGCGGGCGCTCGTCTTCTACATCACCAACCCCACTCTGCTCTCGTTCACGGCACTGCGCTTGCTTCACGCCCGCTCGTTTGAGAAGGCCTCCGCCATGCCGCGCACCGCAACGCGTCCTTCGCTCAGCTTGGCTCACAACCTCGATGCACAGCTCAACGCATCCTTCACTTGACATCCAGCTGCGCGGCTTCCCGCTCCCGCTCTTATCCGCAAGGGCCGCCTTGCCGGCGCACGACATCGATTCATCCATTTGCCGCGCCACCCTCGCGAGGCGTCTCTCACCTTCACTCGAGCGTTTTGCAGAGAGGATGTCACCATTGCGGCGCTTTTCACTGGCCGGCAGATCTTTTGCCGCCGCGCTTCCTGTAACAATTTCCACACCCGCCCCGTCGGCAGATGTTCCATCCCAACCACCAGTTGCAACCGCACACAGCTGTTCATGCCTCGTGTCGAGGCCAACACCATCGGAAACCACCAGAGAAGAGTTCATGACGCAGCGCTCGAGCGAGATGAAGGTGGTCTGCAGCACCTTGGGTGCTGTCCAAGAGTTCGGCGAGTACAGCTACGATGCAGAAGTGCTCATAGTTGACGAGGCATCCACGATAAGGGACCCTTCGGTTGCGTTGGCGCTTATGGGAACGAAGAATCCCATACTTCTCATCTTGACTGGTGATCCCACGCAGGGCATTGTCACCCAGCATGCGCCGACAAGCCCAGTCTCGACGGAGATGGGAATCTCCACTCTCAGTCGCGTTGTTAGCAGCGATGGAGACCCTAGGATCGTAAGTCAACCCTCACCCATTCTTACTTCATCACCGGCTAACCTCTCCTTCTCAAAGATCTACCTTTCGTCCTCGTCAGAGTTTTTGTTTTTTACCGCTGAAGACAAGATGGCCGACGCCCCAGGATACCATCGTCCAAACCTCCTTGCAGTCTTCATGACAATGCCAGTCGGACATGGTGACAACGATGAGTCGGTCCCAAAATCCAACGACGAGTCAGTCGCGACACCACTAGACAATCACGCAAGAGCCAAAGTACCCCGTGACTTGGAAGGCGTAGCAGCAGAGGAGCTTGAACAATCCCAAAAGTTCGTCGCCGAGGTCCGAGCAGATGAAGAGCGAGTCCGACCGCTTCCAAATTGGCTCACCCAAGGCCCAACGGACGATGTCAAGGCTAGTTACAAGCCGCCGACGTTTTGGAGGGCGACGATCTTGGAGGTGCAGACTGACTCTGGAACCGCTTTTTATGGCAGCTTCGACTCCTACAGCATCCGCAGCAAGCCATTCTCCTCTGCCATGTTGCCGATGCTGGTCTCTACTTTGGACGCGGCAAAGGCCTCACAGGGCAATGATATCATGCTCGACCCGGACGAGTGCAGCAACGTCACCTTCGAGCTGCTCGGGGCCGAAGACCCCGCTTCCACGGCGGTACGCAAGTTCAGCTCCGAGATGGAATCCAAACTGGCTGCCCTCCGCTTCATCGGCAAGCCCGCTCCAAGAGACCCGGCCAGCAAAGTGCACCCTCTGTACGAAGTCATCACAGAGGCGGCAAGCGATGGAAGGCCTTGCACGTTTTGGTGGAGGTCAGACCCCAACCGTGTCACCAACGACCATGCGTGGGCAGAGTGGCTCAAGGCTCGACATCTCGCCAGAGGAACCCCGTGCAGCACATGGTGGTACTCAAGGGCCGCGCGTTACCATACCATTGCAAACGATGCATTCTACGAGTTTCGCCAGAAGGATCGAGTTTCCAGCCGTTCCCGACTTCCAGCGCCCGCCGAACGATGAGTCGGAGGCGTGGCCGCCGGTGCCCAGACATACCTCGAGGTTTTACCGACACCATGTCGGCATTCCTCAACGTACACCGTGTCGGATACCTGTACGAGATCGAAGCTGTGAACGCCGCGCATGCTGCCACCTTCGTCATGGAGTATCAACACAGCGGCAAGGTCAACAAACGCCTCAAAGCACTGCATGTTGAGGTGGCCATCGTCCCCCAAGGCACCAGACCCATGGTGTGCCCCATTTGTGGGCACACCGACAGCTGTATATCTGTACAGCAAGCTTTTCGATGGTGTTCTGGAAGGCAGAGAGAGTGTCCTGGGCGCGCGCCAGGTCTTAGCAGAAAGTTCATCATTTTGAACGTTCCGTCCGGCTGCGGATTTCCCCCATGGTTGCGTGCTCGACACGACTCTCTGCCCCGCTCGGGTGACCTGACCTGCTCCGACACGTCTCAATGGCTGCGACAAGAGTACGACTCGATGAATGCTCTTGCGGGGAGATGCCCATGGACGGCGGCAGCGGCTTCGACTTCCGGGGACCGGAACCGTCACCGAAATGTACATTTAGCAATGGGAGGGCGCACTTGGCATGGATCGCCGTCGTTATCGGACGCATCTTTCGCTCTGTCCTGGTCTTTTTCTTTTCATTTCTTATTTGCCATCTGGCGAATAGCTTATTACGCGAGCGACGGTTAGTCAGATACACGCTTCAAGGATGCTTGCATCCAGTCAACATGGTCAAATGATAGCAGAAAATCTCATTCGCACGCACAAACGTATTATCGCTCCCCATCTACTCCGAAAACCCCATCGCCGTCCACTCCGCCACGACCTTCTCCTGCAAACTCTTCGGATAACTCTCCTTGAAGCTCGCGGCCTCCCAATTCCTCTTGCCTTCCTTATACTCAATCGGCATGAGCGCATCACTCACGACCTTCCCACCCCTCAAGGGATTATGCCAGCCATGCCCATTGTACGGGATCAGCGGGAAAGCCAGCACACCATCCCTCTCCTCTCCGTCCTCTCCGATCTCCTTCGCACCCCAGAACGTCTCGTCGTCCCGGGGGCGGCAGCGCGTGCTGAACGCCCACAGCACGTCCTTCCCGTCGTACACGTCAATGTCCGAACCCACCAGCACGATGCGATGGATTGTGCACCCCGCCTTGTGGCGGAACAACAGATCGCCGACCTTTTGGCGCAGCTGGGCCGGCGTGAGGCCCAGGGCGGGTAGGGCGGCCGTGTCGAAGCGCAGCGCGCACCAGGTGACCTGCGATTCGAAGGGCGTGAAGGCGTCGGTGACGGGTAGGCCGGCGTCGATGCACACCTGGCGGATCTCGGCGGCGGCGAGCGAGCCGATGAGGGTGTGCGTTTCGTCCGTGAGGCGGCCGCAGGCTGAGACGGGGAGGATGGCGGCGTTGCGGTAGGTGATGGCGTTGACGGTGAATCTTGGTTGGTTGGTTTGGTGGGTTAGTGGTGGAGGAAGAGGAGGACGTAGGAAGGGGGGAAAGGTGGAGATGTGATGGTGGTGCTTACTTGGGACACATGTGGGAGTCGCCGGGGAAGACGTAGCCGTGCATCTCGCCGAACGGGCCCTCGGGCACGTAGTCGTGGGTCGACATCGTGCCTTCGAAGACGATCTCCGAGTTGGCGGGGACCGTCAGGTCGTTCGTCTCGCACTTGACGACGTCCAGCGGCGTGCCCGCCATGGCGCCGACGTAGTCGGCCTCGGTCAGGCCGTCGGGCAGCGGCATGCTGCTCGCCATGATGGCGGCTGGCGGCACGCCGAACGCCATCGCCCACGGCACCTCCCGCTTGCCCTCCTTCCTCCACATTTCCTGGATCTGCCAGATGTGCTGCGGCGGGTGCACGAGCCCGACCAGGTGCCGCTTGTCGTACACATGGGCCCGCGCGATCGACCAGTTGGTCCACGAGCCGTCGGGCGACTGCAGCACGTGCATGCCGTACGTCTGGATGTACTTGCCGCCGTCGGATTGGTGGATCAGCGGCGCCGGCAACGCCGTGAGGTCGATGTCGTCGCCCGTGATCTTGTTTTCCTTGCACGAGCCCGTGGCGACCTCGCGCGGCGGTACCGCGGGCATCCCCTTCGCCGACAGCATCTTGTCCAGGATCTGCTTCATGCTGGCGTCCGGCGGCAGGGCGAGGTGCCGTGCCAGACGGCCGTATTTGCCCTTGGCTGGGTCGCGCAGGGCGCCGGGTCCGCCGAGGATGCGGAAAAAGCCGTTCTTTGCGCCTTTGACGTTGTTGAAGAGCGGTGCCTTGTCATCCGTCTCGTTGGAGCGGCGGATGATGGCTGAGACTTCGAGGTTGGGGTCCTTTTCGGTGTTGATCTCGACGATGTCGTTGTCCTTCTTGAGGGCCTCGACGAACGAGCGGAAGTTCAGATGAGGGGCATCTTGCGGCGAGCTATGGCTCAGACGGATTGACGAGTAGGACGCTGTCCGTAGTGGCCGGGATGTGGCCCGAGAGGCGCTTCGTGCAACTTGGGAGAGCATTGTGGGTGGTTGCGGGGTGTGATGGAGAAGTGTCCGTCGTGACGCCGTGTATCCTTTATACCGCACTGCGGTGAGGGCCCGTTCGCACGACATGCGGTGTGTTCGAGGAGATTCGGCCGACACGCTCCGCGATATCAGGAGAGATTGAAGCGTGACGATGCTGGTTGGTAGAGATCATTGGCTGTTGGAGTGCTCGGACTCGGTCGGGGCTCTCGGCCCCTTCGGCTTCGGGACCGGCATCGGCATCGGCCAGGGAAATGTCGCAGAAAAGGAGCGCCATGTGGGACCGAGGCGTCCTACACTTGAGGATATCGAGTGTTAGTGATCTTCAATCAGTATAAGTAAAGCGTAGGGTATCTCGCCTCTTTCTTGCTGCAAAGCCCCTTACCCACGACACCACTTTCAAGATGCAGTCCGCCGGTCGAAGCCTTCCTCAACACCTGTCCCGCGCAATCCGGACCCAGACTGCACTTCCACATTCCGTCCGGACCCAAACCTGGCGAAGCATCCACACCACTTCGGCAGGGAACAACAACAACCCCATCACCCGAAAAGCCGGCCCCTTCCCCATCGTCCAACGCAACCCGCGCATCGTCGTCGGCGTCACCGGCGCCACCGGCACCGTCTACGCCATCCGCCTGCTCGAGATCCTGCGGCAGCTCGACATCGAAACGCACCTGATCCTATCCAAATGGGCGCAGGCGACCATGAAGTACGAGACGGACTTGACCTGGGAGCACCTGCACTCGCTCGCGACGCGGGCCTACGCCATGAAGGACGTCGCCGCCCCGCCGTCCAGTGGCTCGTTCCTGCACGACGGCATGATCGTCGTGCCGTGCTCCATGAAGACGCTGGCGGCCGTGCGCGCCGGCTACTGCGACGACTTGATCTCGAGATCCGCCGACGTGACGTTGAAGGAGGGGAGGAGGCTGGTCATGGTCGTGCGCGAGACGCCGCTGAGCGCGGTGCATCTGGATAATATGGCGTTCTTGCAGCGGGCGGGCGCCACGATTTTCCCGCCCGTGCCGGCGTTTTATACACGGCCGAAGACGATTGCGGATTTGATTGATCAGAGCGTGGGGAGGATGTTGGATTCGTTGGGGATCCATGTCGAGGGGTTTGAGCGGTGGGAGGGTATGCGGAAGTAATGAGGGGGATTCAGATGGTGGGACGCGAGGAAGAAGTGCCGCCTTCAGTGCCCAAACTCGAAACCGAGGAATGCTGTGTCATCTTCGGGCAAGGATTTGTCTGGAACCCGGATTGAGCTTTCACTCCGCGAGATTGACATGACGGGACTTACCCCAAATTATGGAATCCAGGAATGCCATCGGAGAAAGATCGGACTGCAGGAAATCGAAAGCAGAGTCCGTGGCGACGACCCCCAGATTGTCACTTTGCGGGAAAGCCAGATCAGCCGGGACAGCAGCGGCACGGTCCTGATGAGGTTCCTGCTGAGAGCCGACAGATTCCGTCCCGGCTCTCTCTGACGCTTCCTGCATGAGGCGCTGCAAAGCCTTCAAAGCGTTCAGATGGGAGGAGGTGAGGGCCCTGTTGATGCTTCCGGGAGAATCGTCCTGTGCTCGGGAGAGGAGCACGTCGATGAGTCTCCTCTGCATGTTACCGAGAGCGGAGAACTTTCTCGTTTCCCCGAGGATTGTCAGCAGAAGGGCGGAGCTCAGGGCCTCGTGGATGCAGGTCCATGAGCGCGTGGGGTACACGCTGATTGAGTGGAGGTCCAAGAAAGATCTCACTGTATGTGCAAGAGCATGCTTCCCTTTAGATAGAATGTTCAAGAATACGGAGTCGTTGTTCATGTGCTGAAGCTTCTTGAAAGTTGGCCGGCAAACGGCGGCAATGGCAAACGAGCAATGCTGTGCAAGGAGGAAATGTTGGGCTTTGTCCTGTAGGGTAGTGCATTCAGTCTTGTCTCGAAGATGAGGTGCTGCCTGGACCATGACTTGATCCAATTCTTGCACTTTTTCCAGTATGTTTTCCACGTTGGCATCGGAGGATGTACGTCTGGCCAGGAGTCTGAGACCAATCTTGGATATCTCCCACATTGCTTCCTGGAAATTGTTTGACTGATTGAACCGGATGGCGTTGGAGCTGACAAACGGCATATATGCCAGAGCGGTGGGCCGGTCAAAGCAAAATGACAGGACGCAGTCTTGCTGGGCGATGGTCAACCTGTCAACGTGTCAGCAAATCGTTCAGCTCGTGAGCGTAGGCCGTCGAACCATAGCCTGTGCCGCGTGGCCTTTTCCTGGTCGGAAGTGTTCTCCGCCATGCCGTACTCGGAATGAAGACCGAGACTCTGCGCCAGGCGCATGGTTGTTCCACACATAGCCCAAGCGGCGTCTGCATTACCTGCAAGATTTTCAGCAATGCACCATCTTCAGCCCATCGAATAGCAACTCTACCATCATTCTGCATAAAGGTACAGAGAATCAACAGAGCTTGGAGGCTGGTAGGAAGTGGTCGGAGCAGAAAATTTGCAAGGCGGAGGGCATGGAATGATCGTTTGGCTGCTCATAGTCAGTGGTAGTTGCACGCACACAAGAAGGCATTGTACCGAAGTCCCTCGATATTCTCCGTCTCTCCAGAGCATCTCTCTCAGAATACTGGGCGCCAGCCGCAAGTGTGGCAAGCAGGAGCGCCATTCGGGCTGCCTCTTCTCTCTCATTCGTTACCGTAAGACCGGTTGGATTGCTGCCGGCAAGTCTCTCCAAATAAGCACCCAGGTGTGACTCGAAGTCTCCGATGTCGACAATAAGAGGTGCGAGCGGAAAGACAACGGCGCGGTAGACGTGATAGAAGCTGACAACCTCCCGATGAGTGGGCAGAAGCTTAGCAAGCTCGCGACTCTTCTCGTCCTCAGTCTCGACGTTGATGAAGGGATACTGAGCACGGGTGTTGCGGAGTCCCAGGGCGGGCACAATGTCCCTTGCAATGGGGCTTTCGGCTCCTCCCATCTGGCGCAGATACGACGCGGCCGAGTTCTCGCCCAGGAAGGAAGTAGAGCTCCCTGGAGCATCTGTGGCAGAGGCTGCAGCGGAAGCGGACATGCGGCTTTCGTGGCCCAATGGAGACGGATGGTCTAGCGGTTGGCGCCGGTCGCCGGTCTCCGGCGCGTCGTTGTGGTTGTAGACACAGATGTCAGGGTGGTCACGTTTGACGCATGTGCCGCAAGGGATGCTGGTGTCCACAATGAGCATACGCAGCGCACCGAGCGGCTCGGAGGTGCACCGCTCACTTCATGTCGCACTTGACCTTGCGCTGGTTGCAGGGATAACACGCTCCTTTTCCTCGGGGCCGCTTCTTTGCCGCAAGCACCCTCTTGATCTCGTCTTCGGAGAACCGGCTGCGTTTGGACATTGCGTCGACGGCGGATTCCGATGCCTCCGAGGTCGCGGTGAGGCAGTTCGGCGTCCTCGGCCTCGCTGTGGTGTTGGTGTCTCGGTATCGGCAGAGGGACGGAGGTGAGATCAAAGTTGTGGGGCAGATTCCGACATCTACGTTGGTGGGCCGAGGATTAGCCGAGGAAGCGTCTTGGCGCTTCTCGCTCCCTGTTCCTCCTACAACAACAATACACCCCACTTTACGAGCCTCATTCACCACCACCCCTTCCTTAAAGCCTCCGTCAACGGCCCCTCGGGCACATCCTCCTCCCCGAAGCCAGCGTGACCATCCTCAACCCCCTGCCATCCGCCAACCTCCCACGGCGGGTGACAAAAGAAATTGCACACACCCATGTGCCTTCCACACAGATTCTGAAACACAATATTTGGGTAGGTGGTTGAATACAAGATCCAGACGTAAACGCACGAATTTAAAACTTGTGTTTATATCCGTATCTTGTATTCAACTACCTATCCCATGTGAAATTGTCTTATGGCAGATCCGGGCGGGCAATTTCTTTTGTCACCCGCCGTGCTCCCAACCTCCAAAACCGCCTGCAGCTCCCACACGTCCTCACCTCGGCCGTAAAACCATCGTACCCGCCCGCCCCAAAGAACCAACGGCGATGTTTGCGTCACTTGTCGTCTTCTCGGCAATTGCTTGTGCTGCATCCCGCTCATTCTTGGTCATCTGCCAATCCCGGTGCACTTTCTGCAACTGTTTCCTGTACCGCTCCTTTATCTCTTCCGCGGCGACTTTCCCCTCGCCCAACCTCATGACCAAACAGCGTTCATTGCAATGCAAAACCCGTCCCACCATTCTGTATCAAACAAGCCATCAAGCGCTGCGTCCTCCACTCCCGCCGTGCCACCTCTTGCCAAACGCCGCTGACCCAAAGTAAACGACCAAATTCCCATCCGCCGAGCGGGGAAAAAAAAAAAAAAAGAAAAACCCCCCCAGCACCCTCCCCTCCAGCAAACCGCCCGATCAAGCCTCCGGCCACATCAAGGCATCGACCTCGCCCACGCCGCCAAAATCTCCCCCTTCCACTTCTCCCACGCATACTCCTCCAAACACCCATTAACGCCGGCATCAAAGTCCAACCCAACCTCCATCCCGCCATCCACCCCGTCAAACCGCAGCGCCGTCTCCCCATCACCATCCACGACGACCATGGGCTGCTTGGTCGAGACCCACGTCCTCTCGCCGCGGCGGACGACGACGAACCAGCAGCGATCGCGCGCATCGTCGACGATCCAGAGCCGCGTTCCGGCGGGGTCGAGGAAGGCGTGGGGCACGAAGGAGGAGGCGCTGCTCCCGGGGACGTCGTCGTCGTCGTCGTCGTCGTCGTCGTCGTCGTCGCTGATGCGGCGGGGGCAGAGGCAGCGGTCGCGGTCCGTCCGCAGTCGTTCGCTGAGCGTCGGCCGGAGAGACGTGCGCATGGGCGCGGGGAGTTCCCACGTGCGGCACCGGTCCGCGGCCGCGTCGGCGTCGTTGTCGTCGACGACGACGAGCCAGTCGCGGAGGGTGGATTGCGGTGTCAATGGGATGTCCAAGATGCCTTGTGGTGGTGGTGGTGGTGGTGGTGCGGGATCGCCGAGATTGTTGGTGATGGCGGCGTTGATGAATTCGTTGAGGCGGACGCGCACGTTGCTGACGCTGTCGCCCGCATTGTTGGCGCGTTGTAGCGGAGCGGCTACGGCGTCGTCGGGTGATTCGAGGCGGTCACGCCCGTTGGGGATGGGGTCGCGCTTGATGAGGGCGCGGATTTCCAAGGCGGTCTCGGCGTCGAGTGATTGGATGAGGCGGTCTTCCAAGGCGGCTACTCGGCCCTCGAGCTCGTTGCTCCGCGAGGCCATGGCCTGCTCCAGCTGGGTGATGGCCCGATCCAGCTGGGCGATGGCTTGGTCCTGGCGCGTGTTTGATTCGTTGAGCTGGCGGAGCGGTATCATGACGGCGAGGCGGTGCATGACCTCGGTCTGGAGGGCTTGCAATCTGTCATCCATGGCGATAGGCTTTGTCGACTGGCTGGTGAGTCGTATGGGAATGACTGGGTCTCACACGGATGACGGAGCGTCAAGTGGAATGGATGAGATGCGTCAATAGGTCGCCGTGCAAAGAATGACGAGTGGAGAAAGATGGCAGCAGGTCATCTGGGTGCTGCCAGATACCGTCTTCGAATTTTTCACAGGGTCCTCCATCCCAGCTGTCATTTGAGACGGACCCTGAAGAGTGTGACGTCAGTGCGAGTAGACCGCCGCATTCACCTCGCCGCGAAGATGCAGACTACGTTGCGCCTCGACTGGCAGCGAGGAGAAAAGCACCGTCGAGAAACAACATGGTGCGTTTGGTCACGTCCTCCGCTGTGGGATGCCGTCAAGCGGTGAAGAGAGATGCAACGGTCGTCGGTTCCGCATGTGGCTCTCGCACGCGGCGTGAGATGGGCGTCGGGCGGCGATTGTCGCGCGAATGTTCTTTAGGTGGTCGGACTTTTGGCTTGTGACTGGCTTGATTTGGGTGTTGTCAGTGGTGAGCGACGCAGACTCACCGAGCAGTCAAGTGTGTGGGCCAGGATTGGCGGAAAATGTGCGGCGTCGCCTTGGTTTCGCGATGGAGGTTTGGCGCTGGCATTTGTTTGCCCGTGGCTTTCTTGCGTCAGACCCCAAGGGCTGGGCGCATGTTGTTGTTCACGGCAATGATTCATGCTCTCCAGGTGGAGACGACTTGATCCACTCCGGTCCTCCACAAATCGGCAGGCAACGCGGTGCAACCCCAGATCTGCGTTGCATCGTGCATCATCGGTAGAGAAGCCGTGCATCAAAGAGGTTGTGAGTGGGGAGCTGACTTGCCCGAAGCAGCAGGCCGCAGACGATCGCACTAGTGCTTACAAGGACAAGACACCAATCGTGTGTGATGTGATGCAACACACAAGCTGTACTACAAATTGCCCGCCCATGCCCCGCTCCAACCCTCTCTCGGCCTCACACTTTCCCTCCCGCACCGGCCGCGACAATGGAAGGACCCACACCCGACAAACACAAAGCCAACCTCTGGCTGGCCTCGGCCGTGGCCGGCCTGGCCTTCCACGCATGCGTGCAATATATCGAGATCCTCGACCTGCTGGTCTGGCACATGCTGGGCAGCTTCGCCGCCGTCGGGGCCGCCATCTTCTACGCCGACGTGCACCTGTACCACTCGGCGCCCGCCGCCGCCGCGAAGGACCTCGCAACCTCGGCGACGAGCTTCGCGCTCAGCCTGGCCATCTCCATGCTCGTGTACCGCGCCTTCTTCCACCGACTGCGCCGCTTTCCCGGTCCGTTCGCCGCCAGGCTGACGCGGTTCTGGAGCGTGTGCAAATCCTCCAAAGACCTGCAGTACCACCTCGTGCTGGAGGAGCTGCACAACAAGCACGGCGACGTCGTTCGCGTGGGTGCGTACTGAACAAAACCTCTCCGGGCTTATCATGCAGTGTGACGCGACTGACGCGACAGCTCCTCCGCCCCTGCCCCTGCAGGCCCCCGCGACCTCTCCATCACGCGCGCGTCGGCGCTGCCGCAGATCGCGCAATGCCGCAAGACCGTCTTCTACCAGCAAGCGAGCTGGGACCGCACGCGCGTCGGCATGCCCGAGACGCGCGACGTGGACGACCACCGGCTCCGACGGAAGCCGTGGGAGAAAGGGCTCAGTCTGAATGGTACATACATCCATGCATACATCCCATCCCCATCTCCCTCCCCACCACCACCACTAACACACACACGCACACGAATCGCAGAAGTCGCCAAGTACGACGCCGACATGCAGTCCACCATCACGCTCTTCCTCGACGCGCTGGCGTGCGACCGCGGGCAGCGCGTCAACGCGACCGACATGGTGGCGATGCTGGCGTACGACCTGATGGGGGTGGTGGCGTTCGGCAGGGACTTTGGCAGCCTGTCGGCGACGAGGGAGAACCCGGCGATCAAGGGCCTGCGCGGGTCGATGCGCGCGCTGGGCGTGCTGTTCCCGGTGCCGTGGCTCATCAACATGCTAACGAACATGCCGGGCGCGGACGGCGCGGGGGCGATGGGGGTGTTCCGGGCGTATTGCAAGGGGTTGGTGGACGAGAAGAGGGAGGTGTGTGGATTCCTTCTTCTTCTTCTTCTTCTTCTTCTTCTTCTTCTTCTTCTTCTTCTTCCTCTTCCTCTTCTTCCTCTTCCTCTTCCTCTTCCTCTTCCTCTTCTTTTTCTTTCTCTTCTTCATCTTCTGCAGATTGCGGTGCTGACGACGGATGGATGGATGCATGCATGGCAGACGCTCAAGACGCAGTCCAAGACGGGCGCCGACCAGCCCGAGCCGCCGCCGCCCAGAGACGTCATGTCGTGGCTGATCCGGGCCTTCGAAGCGGGCGGGCCCACCGCCGCGCCTTCGCTGCGCGCGCTGCACTCGGACGGGCAATCTCTCGTCATCGCCGGAGCGTAAGTAACGTCCCCCTGCCTCCCCCCTCCCCGCCCTTTCTAACACCGTCCCGCAGCGACACGACCTACGGCACCCTCACCAACGCCCTCTACCACCTCGCCGCCAACCCGCGCGTCTACGCCGCCCTGCAAGCCGCCATCGACGCCGCCTGCCCCGGCGGCGACGCCGCCTTCACGCACGACGCGGTCAAGCACGTGCCGCTGCTCGACGCCGTCATCAACGAGACGCTGCGCCTCAAGCCGCCCGTGCCGTGCGGCACGCCGCGGCTGACGCCGCCGGAAGGGCTGCGCATCGACGACGACCTGTACGTCCCGGGGAACGTGCACGTGTGGATGCCGCCGTGGGTGGTGCAGCGCGACGAGAGGTATTTCGAGCGCCCGGCCGAGTTCGTGCCCGAGAGGTGGATCGCCGCCGGGCCCGAGGGTAAGAGCGGGATGGTGAGGGAGAAGGGGGCGTTTTTCCCGTTTCAGGTTGGTGAGTTGAAGAGCGGCGTGTTCTGTTGCCCCCGTTGGGGACGGAGATCGTGGTTTGCTGACAGGTGATGTAGGGATGTACGGCTGTGCGGGCAAGCAGCTGGCGTATTGGGAGATGCGGAGCGTGCTGGCGAGGCTGGCGTTGCGGTACAACATCCGCTTCGCGTCGGCGCAGGATGGGAAGGATTTCGAGGCGAATCTGTTGAGTACGTGGACGCTGTCGCCGCCGCCGTTGGGGATGTGCTTCCGGGAGCGGAAGGATAGGAAGGTTTGATGAATTGGCAGAAGCGGGTCGTTCGTGGTTTCGGGTCACCAGATGTTACGGAGAAAATGCAGCTTGAAGCCATTGTGCGGCATACCAGTTCAAATATCCTTAATTTCTGTCCATCAATGAGAATGTGAACGCAAAGGAAAAAATTCCATTTAGTCAATGAAAATCGTGACATCACTTGCACCTTCAAACAAGCTGGGCCCCTTGTACCAGCCGCGGCGCTCGTCCCGGTCGAGGCTCTCCACGGGGACCCCTATTCTTTGATACAACTGTTTTCCCTCGTCGAGAAGTCGCAAAATCAAGGAAAATGTGCGCGGGAATGGTCCAGTATGCTTCGTCAGGAGAAAACAGAAGACGCGATCTCGCTCCCTTAAGACTTCTTTCTCCACGCTTTCGGGTGGTCTGAAATCGAACGTAGAATTGAACCTGATACTATGTCCAGGCTCCAGCCATGTTCTTCGTTTCTTGAGGAAACATATTCAAGGGACGAGTGGAGAAAACTTCCACGGCTTACATGGCCGGTACAAGGCTTGTACTGCCGCAGTTGACCAACTCATCACGGAGCCGCCGTATGCATGCATGCCGGTTGGAGCTTTTCGAATGGTGTTTATCTGCGTCCGTATCATCAAATCGGCTTTGAACCCCCTCAGGTTGTCTCCACCTCCTCCGAAGCGGCGTGGGGCATGCCGTTACCGGAGAAGGCTCCGAATCGTCTCCATATTTTTGAACGCTCAAGACTGGCTTTTGGCAACACTGATATTGCGTCATTTTGCATGGAATACTTACCGCACGGTATGAGACGACTCTATGCAAGCTGCAATAAAGAGAAGTCACCGAGGGCTTTTTGAACGACAACCGGGAACTGTTGTTAGGCCAAGCATTGGCAGCCTACGCACGCATCAACAAATGCGGCCCAAATGCAAGGTAACTGACAGAGTCTGCTCAACCCCTCATATCTCCGGAGGGGAAATAAGCAGAAAAGTGCGATAAGACGGCTGTGAGATGCACTGTGAGCATACCATCTGTAGTCCACCGACCGCCTCTTAAGGAAACTCCAGCCCAACACCAATTCCACCGTCTGAATCATTTCGTCGGGATTCGATCATGGAGTGGTAGTACCAAGGGGGTGACGGGACGTCGTCATCAACGGGTGAACTTTTTCCCTGGACCAGAACGCCATCCCTTTCCAATCGGGCTACACCTGCCACCCGGACAAACCTCGTCGCAACCGGACCCACCAAAAAAACGCACGTCGCACGTCTACTCTCTTGTCCCTGTTACGAGGCTAACGGGAAGCGCTTCCACCAGGGCACCCACCGCACACGGGATCGCCAGCAACAAATGTTTCAGTGCCAGGGAAAGAGCCCGTCCCCACTATTGTAGTTCGTGCGGCCCACTATAAAGAAGGAATATGCTGGCGCCATCTGCAGCTGCCGCCCGGTCGAGAACATGAGGCCACAAGGCGACTCCTGAAAGTGTTTCGGGCATGACGATGCAATGACAGTCCATGGCAAAAAGAAAGAGAAAAAGTCTGGTTTGGTTCACCTATGCAGCAGCGAAACAGGAGGCTGGCACGGTTGGATATTAGTTTCTGTTGCGGCGCGCCTCGCCACCGGCATACGTTCCGTGGCAAGTGGGTCCATCAACGGCTGTCTGATATCTGGTATCTGACATCTCGCCAGAAAAGGTCCGATGTGCCAACACGACACCGATCCATGATCTCGCATGTGTCGTCATCGGGGACGAACGTCACCGCGAAAAAATCAACCATGCCGAAAATTCATCCATGGGCAAATGCCAGGGCGAAATGCGAAAATCGCATATAACTTTTCCCGTGTTTGCTCGAGTCAATCCTGAAAATCACCATCCCCCTTCCCCCTGCAACCAACAAGCAGACATGCCGCCCAACAGCAACCTCACGTGGGACCTGGATTCTCCAGATACAGCCATCCAATCCGACGACAACTCGAGCTCTCCGCACTACAAAGGCCCTCCCCTATCGCCGTCCCAATCCGACCATGGCGGTGGACATCGTCACCGCCGACGCAGCGCACGGGCCCTCGTCGGTCTCGACGACAACTTGCCGCCCAAGCGCCACTTCTCGGGTGCAGAGCACCTTCTCTGGTCGAGGATACGGCAGACGCTGCAGGAGCCGTTCGCCGAATTCCTGGGCGTCATAGTGCTGTCGTGTTTCTACAACGGCAGCATCGCGCAGGCGACGCTGAGCGCGGGCATGGAAACCGCACCGGGCGGCTTCGGCTACGGCTCCTTCATGTCGGTGCCGTGGGGGTAAGTCGTGTATATCCATCGCCTCCTACAATCTGCGTGTGTCGGCTAACCTGCTCCCTCCCTCTCAACCAGCACGGGCATCGGCGTCATGCTGGGCATCTACATCTCGGGCGACTCGGGCTCGTACCTCAACCCGGCCATCACGCTGACGGCGTGCCTGTTCCGCGGGCTGCCGTGGAAGTCGTTTCCGTCGATCGTGCTGGCGCAGCTGCTCGGCGCCTTCGTCGCCAACGCCATGGTGTACGGCAACTACATCGCGGCCATCGACTGGTACTCGGGGCCGGGGGCGCGCATCGTGCCGCCCGCCGCCAAAGCGACGGCGCAAATCATGGCCACGTACCCGCAGACGTTTGTGCCGCAGGCGTCGCAGGTCTTCTCCGTCATCATCCCGTCCGGCCTCATCACCGCCGTCGTCTTCGCGCTCAAGGACGACTATAACAACGGTATCTCCAAGGCCGGCGGCAACTTCTTCCCGCTGGCCATGTTCTTCCTCTTCTACGGCGTCGGCGTCGCCTTTGGCTGGGAAACCGGGTGAGTGGTTGTATCCCATCTTTTCAAACGATCTTATCTTCTGACGGCATTCCAAACAGTGGCGCATGCAACCCCGCCCTCGACTTCTCCGGCCGCCTGCTCTCCAGCGCCGTCGGCTACCCGCGCGAGGTGTGGACGACGGGCAACTACTACTTCTGGGTCCCGCTGCTCATGCCCTTCGTCGGCGCCGTCGCCGGCAGTTTCCTGTACGACGCCCTCGTCTTCACCGGGCCGAGTCCGGTCAACAGCCCCTGGCTGGGCATGAAGCGTTTCTTCGACCGCGACATCCAAAAACAGAACTCGAGGGAGAGAGTGGAGGCGCGGCGGAACGACAGTACGGAGCAGGTGTAGCCTATCGGTTTCGTTTGGGGTTTTTTTTCTCGGCCCTTTGTTGTAGTCTTATTAGCTGTTAATAATTTCTTTTAACGGGACTTACTCGAAAAAAAAAAAAAGGATTACCACCTCGCTTGGAGGTAGATGAGTTGGAAGTTTGTTAACGTTGAATTGCAGTCTATCCGATGCTCTCAACGCCCTCTCCGAGCCCAGAGTAAACTGGCTGGCCTTTCCAATCCTCTTTACACCCGGCCTCTTCCACCGATTCGTACACTCCGAACCCTCAAACCGCCACCCCAACGTCCCGTTCCAACCCCCCCGGATCTCTCCGCCACCCAGCCCCTCACCTCACCTCCTCTTAAAGAACAACAACGCATACCCCCATCTCCATCATCACCCCCTCTCCCATCCGCCTTAACCATCTCCTCTCCCGGATCGCACCCGATGGCGCGCTCGAACCGCCCGCGGCGCCAGCTCCCGCAGCATGTTGCCCGGCCCCGCAGCCGAACGTCGAGGACGGGGCCTCGCCGCCCGCCCGTCTGCGCGTGCCGCAAAAAGGACGACGTCGTACAGGGCGGCTGGGTAGGAGCCGCGGGCGGTCGCGTAGGCGGCGGCGCGCGCGGGGGTGTAGGTGTTGGTGCGGAAGGTTGGGTCTGCGGGGGCGGCGGCTGCGGCGGGCATGGCTTTGAGGGTTTATCTCGTGTGCTGCTGAGGGGGGTTCGGCTCGGTTCGGTGGGAGGGAGTAGTGTGGAAAAGAGAGAGAGGTGGTGGCGGGTGGGGTGATGGTGATGATGATGTGGTTCTTCAGGTCGCCGGGTAGAGAGGGAGCGAGTGTGGGGCGCGGTCGCGCACGCGAATCGAAATGCCGATTTCGGCAAGCGCGCGCTCGCTGGGGCTTGGCTGGGGGACGCCGGTATGGGACGGGACGTTTTTCTTTTGGGCTCGCGAGGGGGAGTGAGCTTAGCAGAGCTTGTTCGGTTTGCTAGAACCGGGCTCAATCTTTATTAATAGGTATCTCCCTCCCAGTGCCTGAGGGATTAATATGGGTTCAGTGTCTGGAGGATTGTGGCGGCGGGGGTACGACTGCCGGATTTGCCGGGACCCTGGTCGCGCGCTGATTGGTCAATTCCACAGCAGCATGCCTTTTGGCTCATGATAAGCCGCAATCGCCGTCAACTTTATGTCATCCATCAACGCTCATCATCAACCTCCGGGGATTCCTGCACGCCCCATCAAACTTACTCGTCTCTCATCACACATATCCAAATCGCCCAAAAAGAGCGAGCGACCTTCCCAGCACTCACCAAACAACGCCAACGCGTCAGTCACAGCCACAGCCCCACAGGGGCGCACACACCCACGGACAACGGACTCGGACCAAAGAGAACGAGCTCAAGGCCATCACCACAAAATGTCCAGCCACCCACCACCACCACCGCCACCGCAATACACCACCCCGCACGCGCGCTGGCGCGCCCTCGCCACCCGCGACCCCCTCGCCCACGCCTCCTTCGTCTACGCCGTGCGGTCCACGCGCATCTACTGCCGCCCGACGTGCCCGGCGCGGCTCGCGCGCCGCGCCAACATCGACTTCTACGACAGCGCGCAGGCCGCCGTCGCCGCGCTGCCGGGCTACCGCGCGTGCAAGCGGTGCCGGCCGGACGTCGACAAGACGGGCACCGCTGTCCCCCCGTGTGAGTTGGCCGAGTGCGATGGCGATGCGGTTGTCTGGGAGGAGGAGGCGTGTGGCGAGGATCGCGGCGGGAGGAGGGCGGCGGAACGCGCGCGGCGGGTGCTGGAGAGGGAGGGGGGCGAGGTCGTGTGGAGGGAGGTGGCGCGGGAGGTGCGGCGCGCGCCGAGGTATTTGCATGGCGCTTTTCGGAAGGCGTTTGGGGTGACGCCCGGGGTGTATGCGGCGGGGGTGAAGGGGAGGAGGAGGGAGGAAGAGAGGGGGGAGGGTGGGGCTGGTGTGCGGGAGGGTTTGACGCCGGAGATGGCGGTTGATGAGAGTAGTTCGTCTGGTGGGGCGTCGCGGGGTGGGGAGATGGTGGAGGACTCGGGGGATTTTGAGGGGCTGTTTGCTGCGGATGGGTCGGGGTGGCTCGAGGGGGGTGACGTGGATTGGAACGAGGCGTGTGCAGTTGAGGGGATGGAGCAGCTCTTTGATGGCGCAAGCTTGGAGCCCTGGGAGCAGCTTGTGCAGTGGGATGCTGCTGCCTTTCCACCGCATACCATGGCCGGCATAGGATCAGAGGGAGCGGTGTAACGTTGATTCGCTTGCCATCTAATGAACGCTTCTTTACAACCACATCAGAGCTCGTCTTGCCGTCGTTCACCCTGCACATCCTCATCGTTGAAGTAGAAATCCCCCCTTCCGCTGGCAGTCGCTCCCCATACCAGGAGCTCAGCCCAAACGTCACAATCCCAGGCGAAAAATCACACTCATACAAGACCGGGTCGAAAGGCGGTTCGTCAACCGGCGAACCCCCACCCTCCTTCCTCCCCACCACAACCGTGACTTTTCTCAATCCCCCTTTGCTCCGACCTGCGCTTGCCGCGAAGAATCGACATCACCTCCGCACCACCGTTCAGCAGGCCTGGCAGTATGTCAATGATGCGCTTGAGGGATTCTTGGTCGTTGTTTACTGCTCCGAAGGTGGGTGGCATGAGTAAGACGTCTGTGATTCTATTCCGGTACACTGCTGCGTGGTCGCTTTCGAGCCACTGTCGGAGCGCGTCGGCGCCATTGGTTGCCTCGTTTTGGCCGAGGGGATGGAAGAGATGTTTGTCGTCTCCCCGAAGCCACTTTGTGCAGGCGCTGAGACTTAGGGTTGTTTATTCCTGCTGCGAAGGCGCATCGGGCGAGGTCGTGTCGGACTCGGACAATGCTGCGGGCCGCGGCGAAGGTGACGAGAATAAAGACTGCACACTTCAAGAGGACCAGTGGCTGAACTCGCATCTTGGGGGGGAAGAGCAACTACTGTGCACTCGTCGGGCGGGCCGACCGACGACTGTTATGAAAAGAGAGGTTTGACGGTTGCCTGATCTGAACTGTAGTGCACTGACTCATCTCCTCCGCAGGATGCGCCAAGTACTTGGACCACCTAACCGTTACGTGACATACAAGATAAGTGGAAACGTCTGTGCACGTACTGCGGAGTGTACGTCAGTACTCGCGTCGAATTGCCGCTGTTGATGAGAGGCTCTGTTGCACCACCTCCTCCCTGGTTAAACCAGTTTGATCTTTCTCTCCGGCTTGGATTCAAAGAAACCCCCCTCTCCCTTCACCTTGAACATGCCAACCCGCCGGTATACATCTTCAGTTGCCGTGTAGTGCAGGACTAGCCCCCTTTGTTGTGGATCAACCCAGAAAGTTTTCGCGGTGAGTTGATTCACACGTTTTCTGGTCGGAATGCTATATATTAGCAGCATAAATAGCCCATTTCCCTCAGCCGAGGTGCTCTCGTCACTCAGACCGTCATCCGAGAGCTCTTGATCGGTGGGTATCCAGTCCAAATAGTATCCTACCAAGAATGAACCCGAAGATCTTGCGATATATACACGAGGGTACGGGTTGTGAAACTTGGATATAGTAGACCTATCGATGCGATACAATTGTCCAAGTATGACGAGATGGGCTTCTTTGATCCGCCCGAACGGGTTGAGACCATCAATTTTCGTGTGCGTTTCGCAAATCTGACATTCTGGGTCGATATCCTCATCGCGTTCCCACATCTTGTTCTTTTGTGTGCATGCCCAACTCCAAGAAGGTGCAACGAATGGGTCAGGATCCCTCAACCGGCGGATGAGGCTGGAAAGCCCGTGATTGGCCTCCCTTGACCATGGGGCGCTAAACCAGAGCAGTCCGCGATGCAGATCCGCCTTCCACAGACCAGCGATGAATTGGTCTCCCGTCCTGTTGGCAATCACTGCAGCGACTGAGGAGACAGCCGGCAAGCGATCTAGTTGAAAAGTCAAGGACCTGCCCGTGTAGAGCTCCATCATTTGATACCAGATGCTGTAAGGGACCAGCGCGTCTCTTTGTATACCGGATAATCTCTTCAATAAGGCCATGATACTCGGGGACCAGCTGTTAGCCATAGCTAAACAATTTTCCGAGTGCATCGTAAAATCACAGTCGTAGTAGAGCATCTGCAGACCGCATACCAGCCTTCTTGATGAGAATGCCGCTTCTTGCCAGGTCCATCCTCTTTGGCTCCATTCACTGTCATGGTAGAAAACCTTCCATGCCTCTGTCACTTGCTCGTACCAAAGTTCAAGCTTAGCCGAGCGTGGCCATACTTCGTGCAACGAGTAACTTCCGTACACTTGAGGGTTTACTGAAGATCTGAAGGGGATTTCAGCAGTCGATCTTGCTTGTGGAAGAAATCCATCGTCGCAGGAATTGACCAGAGCGCACAAGGTAACATGTGCGTTCTGGTAAACGTCAAACATTGTAGTGGACTCCTTCTCCCAGTCCGCCGAGTCGTTTTGGATTATGCACAGCGAGTCAATCCAGAGGTACTGGATGCCCAATGACCTGGTCAATAAGATGGCATCTCTGTAGGTCGCTGGCATGGATTGCACGGGCATGCTTTCCAGTCTCTGTGCCATTGAGAAAGTCTCGGTTTTGAGGGGCGTACTGCTCTTTCCCCAGCAGTGACTGAGGGCTGCATATGGGGTATCAATGGCGTTCGAAAGCTTTGGATTTTCTGCAGGAATAACAAGGCGAGGTTCGTCCTTGAACTCAGTTCCTCCTGCATCCAGAAGTCGAGTGGGGAGTCTGTTGCTGCGGCCCTCGTGATTGCACTTTCCATGGGAATCATGACAATAGTGCAGCCATGATCTGAACATGGTTGCATTTTTATCCGAGAGAGGGTTGGGTTCCAGTGGCCTGCGGTGTATCCTCAGCCACGAAGCACACTCTCCTGAGCAAAGGACAATAAGTCAGTAAGGGCTCCCTCGTCGCTGCACAAAGTGCTACATACCTTCGGGACACCCGAGCTGGAAAGGGACTGTGGCAAAGCGGTTTGCCTTTCTACTAGTGAACATCAGGTGAATTCCAAGACAATACAGCCCTTTTCCAACCGTCCACGCATATTCAGCACCGGGAATGATGAGCTGGTGCTTCTCAGGGCTTTATGTGGGCCACTGGAGGCTGCGATACTCTCGTTGGACAGCAATGAGCATGAGCGCGCAGAATGTACATCCTTCTTGAGATGATTGAGACAAGTTAGGTAGATTCGGTAGCTCGTCCGTCAGTGTATAGTTGAGTGAGATGCGTCCTTCCGATGGCTGAGAACTATCGTTGTCCAAAGATAGCTCGACGTCATTGTTGCTTGAAGGTGACTCGTCATTGTTTCCGTTCGAAGATAGCTGGTCATCCACGCCACTTGCAGATAGCTCGTCATCATTACTGCTCGGGGCTAGAGCACCCCCTTCGTTGTCATCGTCGCTCGACCTGTCGTCGATGCTGGGGGAAGGCGGAGTGCGTGTATTTCCTGAGCAGTCCAAAAGAGGTCTCAATTTGCGATCGTCAAACTGGAGGGCTTGACAGCGCTCGCACAGGCCTCCGTAGACTTCTGGATCTCCAGGGAATTGTGGGCTGCGTCGTTCTGACCCATTGCCTGGTGATGTTGCTCTTGTTGTTTGAGGACACGCCATGACGCACAAATCAAGCGCGTTTCAGTGAACCTGTCTTATCGTGCTTGATTCTGGTGGAGATTAGAGGCCAATGTAGCTCCGGTGAATCAGTATCGGCAAAGATTGCGACGAGAGGTTGTCCAGCCTGGCAGCCGGGTTCATGAACGATGTGTAGTCCTACCCCGCTCTAGGCAGCAGCAGAAAGCGCCACGTTATAACAGGGAAAGTCGCGCAGCTGACTTTCGTTACACAAGGCTGGGGCCCAAGGTCTCAAGCTGACTGGTTGTAAAATCCCGCTTGCACAGCCACGGCAGCTTTCCGGAGAACCAGTGCTTGCGAATCCGTGCCTGCAATGCTCATTCGCTCAGTTGCATTGCATGTAGTTTTATATTCCTCCCATCTGCGATACGAGGCTTACTGCAACTGAATGCTATTGCGAACTTATTATTTTTTCCCCCTGTGAATTGATGCACTGACCTATCACATCAAACCACGATATCACCAGAATCCTTGTCTGTAGGCCCCGCAATCTTCGCGTGCTAGCGGTCAGGTTCAAAAGGAAAATCTCGAAAGCCCAAGAGCATTGACTTTTTCGAGCCATCCGCGATAACAAATAACACATGCCACCCTACTGCGTCGGCAGAGGCCGCACATCCCCAAGGTCCGCAGCATCCTCAAGCGGCGCACCCCAGCCACCGCCACCAGGCGTACAAATCACAACGCGCTCCCCCGGCGCCACATCCACGACGGCCTTGCCCCCCAACGAGATCCACTCCTCCTCCCCACCCCCCTCCGCCCTCCTGACCCAATAATTCTTCCCCACGCTGCCATTGCCACCCCCCTCCATCCCATACGGACTGTACACCCTCCTCTCGCTCAGAATGCTAAACCGCAACCCCACCCTCGCCTCGACATCCCTCACCACGCCCTCCCCGCCCCTCCACCTGCCCCTCCCCCCGGTCCCCGTCCTGACCGCATACCTCCGCACCACCACCGGCGTCCTCCTCTCCACCACCTCCACATCCGTCGTCTTCGTATTCGTCGAATGCACCTGCACGCCGTCCGCGCCATCCCACCCGCACCCCGCCCCACCGCCCCCGCCCAGCGCCTCGCCGTAATTCCACCCCTTCGTCACGACGCCGGTGACGGGATCCCTCCCCCCGGCGCCCCAGCCGAAGCTGTTCGCGCACCCCTGGCTCGCGGCCGCGGCGCCGAAGGCGCGCAGGATGACGTCGGTGACGCGCTGCGACGCGATGGTGGAGCCGCACACGGCGACGCCCGCGGTCGGGTTGAGGATGCTGCCGCGCGGGAGGAGGATCGTGACGGGTGCCAGGCAGCCTTGGTTGAGCGGGATGGAGAGGGCGATTAGGCACCGGAGGGCGTAGATGATGGCGCTGTGGGTTATGCTGGGGGGGCAGTTCATGTTGCCGAGGGTTTGCGGGCCCGTGCCGGTGAAGTCGAAGACGGCGGAGTATTGCTGGTTGGTGGTGGTGGTGGATGGGGGGTCTGGGGCGATGGTGATGGCGAGGGTGATGGGGGTGCCGTCGTCGTAGAAGTCGGTGGCGCGGAGGACGACGGGGCCGGCGGCGGCTGGGGGGGAGGCGGAGGCGGAGGAGGAGGAGGAGGAGGAGGAGGGGGAGGAGGAGGGAGAGGAAGGGGATAAGGACTTGTTGGACCCGTGGTCCTCGGCGATGCGCCGAAACAGCTCGCGCACCGCCACCTCGGCGGTCGCCTGGATGCCGTACATGTAGCGCTGCACGCGCGGCACGCCGGCCTCCCGACACATGGCCTGCAGCAGCACGATGCCCCGCTGGTTCGCCGCGATCTGCGCCTTCAGGTCCGACACGTTGTCGTCCAGCCGCCGCGTCGCGCTGCAGCCCGGCCCGTAGCCGACGACGTCGGCGAAGGCTCGCCGCACCCCGGCTTCGTCGAACACGCCGCCGTGCACGATCCGCTGCGTGCGGATCGAGAGCCCCTCTTGCCACAGGAACTTCGAGTCCGGCACCATGCTGGTGATGCCGATGCCGCCGATGTCGGTGTGGTGGCCGCGCGAGGCGACGTAGAAGATGAGTTGTTGTTGGTCTTGCGCCTCCTCCTGCCCTGGTGATGAAGAGGTGGTGGTGGTGGTGGGGGCGAAGACGGGGGTGATGACGGTGAGGTCGGGGAGGTGGGTGCCGCCGCACTCCGGGTGGTTGGTGAGGAGGACGTCGCCGGGTTGGAGCTTGCCGGCCCAGAGGGCGTGTTGGTGTTGGATGGCGAACTGCATGGAGCCCAGGCTGGTGGGGTTGCGGTGAGTGGGAGGGCTACTACCTCTAATGGGGGGTGGAGTGTGCTTACTGGACTGGGATGTGGGGTGCGTTTGCGACCAGCTTGCCGTCTGGAGTGAATAGGGCGCAGGAGAAGTCGAGCCGCTCTTTGATCGAGGTGCTGATGGATGTGCGCTGGAGCGTGTTTCCCATCTGCTCCGCGATGGACATGAACCTGCTGGCGAAGGTGGAGAGCTCGACGGGGTTGATTGAGGAGTCTGAGTCTGAACTGGTGGCTTCTTTGCTGGGCAGGTCGACGATAATGTGCGAGTTGAGGATCGAAACCTTGCAGCCCGTCTCCACCAGGATTGTCTGTGTGTTGTCGATAACGAGCGCGGGACCAGTGAATGCTGACTTTGGTGGCAAACCGGCCAGCTCGTACACTGGCACAGCGCGCCAGCTGCCGTCAATGAATACTTGTCTGGTAACTGGCGTCTGTGGAGACGTCCCGTCACCAATGTTTGATAGCTCCTGGAAGATGGACTGGCGTGACACAGCCTCCTCTCTGCTCTTCCCCACCCCGCGCACCCTGATGGCATCGACGACAATAGGGCGTTTTGCCAGCTCGAAAGCAAACTCACGCCGATGAGTTCCCACAAACGCCGTGCGGAAGTCGTTGTCTTGCGGCTGTAGGATGGACAGATTGGTGTCCGACCCTTCATACCGCATGCTCAGGTAGCACTGATGCTCCACGAGGCCGTCCTGCACTCCTTGGGCAACTAACTCTGCCGTAGTCTGCGCTTTCAGCTCTTCGAATCTTGCCAGAACCGTGTCCAGCGTCTTTTCAGAGAATGCGTACGCCGCGGGGACCGCCGTCTCGGACACGATGTCCGCCAAGCCGATGCCGTACGCCGAGAGAATGGATGAGTAGTTGTGGATGATGATCCGCGGCATCCCCAGGATCTGCGCGATGGCGCAAGCGTGCTGGCCCCCGGCGCCGCCGAAGCTGGCGAGGTTGTGCTTGTTGATGGCGAAACCCCTGGCCTCGGTGATGTTGCGGATCGGGCGGCTCATCGTCTCGTTGGCCATGGCAAGGAATCCGGAAGCCACTTCTTCGGCAGTGAGCTTGTTTTCCAGAGTATCGTTTATCTCGGCCGTCAGCTCGTGGAACTTTTGCTTCACGACGTCGACATCGAGAGGCTCGTTCGCGTGCGGGCCGAAGATGGAAGGGAACTTCTCCGGCACGAGCCTGCCCAGGAACAGGTTGGCATCCGTGATGGTGAGCGGACCACCCTTTCGGTATGATGCTGGGCCGGGGTGAGCACCGGCGCTCTGTGGATATTTAGCGGTGGCCTGTTCTGGATACAACAGTGAGACCTACCTCGGGACCGACAACGAAGAGGCCATTCCTCCAGCTCAAGATTGATCCGCCACCGGCCGCTACGGTCCTGACGTCAAGCATGGGCGAGGTTATGGTGGTCCCGCTGATGGTGGTATCGAAGACGTGCTCGAACACCTTGTCGAAGCGGCTGATATCTGTGCTTGTTCCGCCCTATTCACGTTAGTCACGTCCGGTCTCCCCATTGCCATTGAAACCAACCATATCGAACCCAATGACCGGAGTGCCCTCAGAGGGATCGTAACATGTTCGGGCAATGGCGACGACTCCGCCCGCCGGTCCGCTTAGGATGGCTTTCAAGCCGGTGAACTTCGATGCGGCGCTGAGACCGCCATCTGACTGCATAAAGTCCACTCTTTTTGGCAAGACGGAAAAGCCGGAGATGAAGCCGTCTACATATTTTTTGACCGTGGGCGAGAGGTACGCATCAGCACAGGCGGAGGTGGTGCGGTGCAGGATTTTGATGTTGGGGCTCAAGTCCGAGGACAGCGAGATGTGCTCAAATCCCACATCGCGGGCAATCTGTGCTACTTCCTGTTCATGATCTAGAGTATGTGAGGTTCAGCAGCAAGCGGAGAAGATTGATTTGAGAAACACACCAGGGAAGAGATAAGAATGCAAGAAGCAAATGGCCAAAGAGCGCAAGCCTTCATCGTATAGGTGTTGAAGTTGCCCTTTGACGGCAGCATGGTCGAGTCTCTTCAGAATGCGGATCACCTCTCCACTCGCCGTCTTGACGAGGTCGGGATCGGACAAGTCAATCTCCGCCGGATGGGGATTGAGAACGTAGTCCTCCACAGTCGCACGTTCGGCGACCTCGACAACCTGAGAGTAGAGCACGCCCGGCTTGCGGATGTTTAGCTCAAACAAATTCGGTCTGGTCTGGTCGCCAATGCGACAGATGTCCCGGAAACCCTCGGTGGTCAGCAGGGCGAAGCGTTCTCCCTTGCGTTCCAACAAGGCACTGTCGCCGGGTTAGTCACGGGTGGATCTGCAGGGAAGAGGCGTGGCTGACTTTGTGGCCACGGTCGTTCCAACTCGGACTGATGCTATCAAACTACCGTCGATGGGCTGGCCCTTGGGCATCGTTTCCCCGGTGATTTGCTCCAGCACTCGTCTGATGCCTTCGGTGGGCGCATCTGGGTAAGACGCAGGATCGACGGACAGAAGCTTGAAGATGGTCTCTTTGCCATCGGCCGTGTGCGCCCACACATCGCAGAAGGTCCCGCCACGGTCTGGAAGGGATCAGCATCGACCTCACAACTGACTACAAAAACACGACTGACCAATGGTGATCGAAACAGGCGGGATGGATGCCATGGCTGCGAAACGTCTGCGTGCGACGGAGCGGTTTCACGGAACGTGGACAATAATGATGCATTCTTCCGCAGCCATCACCGTTGCCGTAACGGGCCAGTCATCCGCTTTACGGTGCATCGTCTGCATCCCATGCGCACGGTGTTCGATAGGAATTTTCTTGGGTGGGATCCGCATCTCACGAGGTTGGCTCGACATGCCATCGGGTCGGCTTCTTGCGTGATAGCCGATCTCGGCACTGCACCACCACCTTTGCCCGGCATCTTCCATTCTTATGCTCCTCCTCTGCCTGTCTATTGTTTCAGGAGCCCCCTCACCGCCTGCAAGAACTCGGCGTTCTTCTCAACCTGCACCGAGTGATTTGCTCCAGGAACAACCAACAATCGCGAGCCCTGGATCTTTTCCGCAATTATTTTCGACTGATCTGTAGAATTTTCGGTCAGCGCCTCGCGCGGTCCAACTTCTCCATAAGCACCTACTCGGCGGGCAAATCCAATCCTGGTCCCCGACGACGATCAAAGTCTTGGCCGTGACTTTGTGCAGGTCGTTCCGGTAATCAAAGTACTTTTCCTGCTCCGAATACAAGGCATCTACGCAGCATCTTCAGTATCATCCACCCTGCACGCACAACTTTCCACTTACTATGGGTTTCCGCACGAAACACGGTATCCCGAACCCTCTTCAGCCCCGCATCCGCGTTGTACGTCTCGACGTATAACGGGTTCAATGCGAAGATGATAAGCCGGAACTCCTCGTCGTCCTCGAAGGCGGAGAACACTTTATGCACCATCTCTATCGACGCATTCGGAGCCTTGTGCAGCCGCGCCTCGAACGTGCTCAGCGCTTCTGCTTCATCTGGTAGACAGCGAAAGTCAGCACATCTATTCCCTCAGAAGAGCGCGGAAGCTTCTTCTCACGGTGATGAGACGGCGCCGTCCCGCGCAGCACCAGATGCGACACCTTCTCCGGATACGTTATGGCATACTACTTCAGAATCAGCAAACCACTTCTCCGGGCCGCAGGAGGCATTATGCACACCTGCTGCGCAAGGTACCCCCCGAAACTGCCACCCGCAATGACCGCCTCATCTTCCCCCGCAAAGTGCTGCCTGAACGCCTCGATGTCTTCCACCAGCTGCGCAAACGTGTAAGGCGGAGAGCAAGAACTGCCGCCGTGGCCGCGGAAGTCGAAGCCCAGAACGCGGTATCCATCGCCATCGGCGAGCGGCTGGTACGCCCTGAAATCCGAGCGGTGATCACCTGCAGGGATGGTCAGTAGGTAGCAAGGGTGTTCTCGTCAGTTAAATCCGTGTCCGCTACGTAGCTTTTTCTCCTACAGCCTCCCGGACAAAGCGAAAGTGCTGCCGAATACAACATACCGAAGCCTCTCCCGCCGTGGAGCAGGATGATCAGTCGGCCGTCGGACGGCCCGGCGATGCTGTAGTTGAAGTCGGCGCCGTTGAGTTCGATGCGCGGCATGTTTGTGCTTGCTCCGCCCGATGGTAGTTTCCGGTCCTGTGGTGCGGGAGTGGCCGAGAGCCGAATAAGGGAGACAGATGCTATAACCGGTGCGCGCCTTATGTATCCCGGTCTTCGGCCCCCTTCTCCGCATGTTGCATCGGTGGTGTGCCGCAGTGCCCCACTCTTGCTTCGTCGCTCCCCTGGTCATCGGACATGCACCGAGCGCCCGATTGCACCATCGACCACGGCTGTTTTTTATCTTTTCGCCTTTCGGCACGCCAAGACGTGAGGTGGTAGCAATTAGTGGTCGGATGATCGGTCGCGTTGGTTGCTACAAAAGGGACCGGATCGGTCCAGCGTGTGCGAGATCGACGCTGTTCATCCTCTGCTCTTCCACCACTGTAGCTCGCCATGGGGATCCTCAACAACCTGAAGCCGAGTCTCGATCGGGCGCGGCCGTCTATTTGGCACTGGCATGAGCCTGGGACGAGCAAGGAGGAGAAGTGGCTAATTCGCAAGCTCGACATCTTCATCCTGACTTATAGCTGTCTGGTGAGTTCGAAAGCCACTTCCCTGCTTCTTTACCTTTTTTTTTTTTTTCACTCTCTTTTCTCTCCAACAAACCAGCGCACAACGTATCTTTTCGCTATACTGACACGACCTCGCAGACCTTCTTCATCAAATACCTCGACCAAACCAACATCTCCAATGCCTACGTCTCGGGCATGAAAGAAGAGCTCGGCCTATGTTCGTAGCCCCCTCACCCACCGCATCCACGCCCACGCAGCCCCCCCTCAAACGAGCAAAGAAAAAAAACGCCACCAAACCCGCACTAACGGCCGCTCCGCAGACGGCAACGAGCTCAACCTAATGACAACCTACTACAACATCGGCTACATCCTCGGCGCGCCCATCTCCAACCTCGTCCTCACCATCACGCGGCCGCGGTTCCACCTGCCATCGTGCCTGCTGACCTGGTCGCTCTTCGTGCTCGGCCTGCACCGGGCGCGCAGCGCCTCCCAAATCTACGTCCTCCGCTTCTTCATCGGGCTCTTCGAGTCCGCCGCCCTCCCCGGGCTGCACTACGTCATCGGCTCCTGGTACCGGGTGTCGGAGCTGGGGCGGCGCTCCGCGCTCTTCGTCATCAGCGGCGTGCTGGGGCAGATGTTCTCCGGGTACCTGCAGAGCGCGCTGTACGCGGGCATGGACGGCCGCGGCGGGCTGAGCGCGTGGCGGTGGCTGTTCGTTTTCGATTTCGTGCTGGCGCTGCCGGTCGTCGTGTACGGCGTCGTGTGCTTTCCCGACACGCCGGCGACGACGCGGGCGTGGTGGTTGAATGGGTGGGAGAGGGGGCGGGCGGTGGAGAGGATGGAGGAGGAGGGGAGGGGCGAGGGCGACGAGAGGTTGGACTGGGGCGTCGTGAGGAGGGTGCTGGGGAGTTGGCAGCTGTACGTGTTTTGTGTTGCTTGGAGGTGAGTTGTTCTTCTTTCTCCCCCTCTCCCCTTTCGTTTGCTCTCTCTCTCTCTGTGGCCCATTGCGGGAGGAAGGAATGGAAAGCGTGTGGTCTGGTGGTCTTACTGACGACGACGTACTCGCAGTCTGTGGTCCCTGACCTGCGCCTCCAGCGTGCAGACGTGGATGGCGCTGTGGCTCAAGTCGGAGAAGACAGCGGACGGCCGCAACCGCTACAGCGTGCCGCAGATCAACAACATCACAACGGAAGGCCTAGTACGGCACCCGCCTAGCTAAGAAAGGGTAATACCCTAAGATAAATCGCGGAAATATAGTC
>JAJMYO010000263.1:0-39550 GCA_023087385.1 Diplodia sapinea | reverse complement strand
ACACCCAACTCACTTTTTGTTTTTTTTTTTTCCCCCTCCCCCCCCCCCCCCCCCCCCCCCCCCCCAGCAGCGCTCGCATCTTATAAAAAGACGTGTACCATCATCATCATCACCACTAATCACTATGCACCCTAAAGTAGCATGGGGGCCCTGCAGGACCCGGACGCGCTCAAACGATGCCGTGCCGTTGTCAGCTTCGCTTGCCGAACAAGCCGCTGAATACGCTACCTGCCCTGCCCCAACCCGCCCCTCGGAGTGCGTCCGCCGGCTTATTAACGACCATGCATGCATGCGTGCCATGCTGCGTGCGCGCGTCCCTCTCATGCCAAAGTTCGGGGGTTGAAGATTCCTTGCGTGCAGGCTGTAGTAGTAGCATGATCTTTCAGCTCGCGCGCGCGCGCCCGTGCCGATCGGCGTGTACCGTGCCGATGGATATGTTTACTTTGTTTTTCCCCTTCTCGTTGGCACTTTCACTGGGAGTTGTCCGCGTGTTGTTTGAAGTGCGTGCGTACACGGGGAGACGCGCGGTGTGTGTTGTTTCTACCTTACCAGTAATGTGGGGTTCGCAGTTTTTCGCTTGTCCTCTTGGTCTGTTGCCATTTTCTTCTTTGTCTCGTGATCACTTCTTGATATGCCGTTCATCTTTTTCGGGCTGTCTCTGTTGCATAGGTTCTAGACTAGAGTGAAGGAGGCTCGAAGCCTCGCTGGATGGACAAATCGCGATCTACACGATCCTCCGTTTTCTTTCAGCAATGATGAAATAACGTTATCGACGTACGTGGATGTCGAAGGCTAAGCGGACGAGTGGGTGAGAGAGGGGGCGCAGTGCTCTTGGCCAACAGTCTCGCCTGTGACGAAGGTGGCTTGGCCTGTTGTGAGGAACCATGGGTTGTGTGTGCACGCCTTACGAGCTAGCGACAGTGGTTACCTCGGGGGTTTAGAATGGATGGGTTTAGGTTGACGGAAGTAAGTACTTGAGTTAGTAGGTTGGCAGTATGATACGGGACAAACGCATGTTAGCGGAGGAGAATGGATGAGTGCAGGCCATCACATCGAGTAATCGTTGCCAGTGACCATAGTAATAGGTAATAATCAGCATTCTAGAGCTTCACTCGCGATCATTCCCATGCTGATGAAGAATGTTGTTTAGAATAGAAAGAAATCAAGGATATCATAGAAAATTTACTACTATAAAGGGTGATTTCCCGTCAAAGCGCCAGAAAGTTGGCTAGTAGTGATAGAGTTCCCTAATTCAGACAACTCCAATGAGGGTATATACACACAATTTCCATAAAGGACATGAGACACTATATATGGTCCTTCGTAGACTCGGAAGGAAAAAAGCGAGCGGTAGCCTGCATATTTCCCTCTTCTTCTTCCATACTCTCCACCTCCATACCATACCACTTCGCCATGCTGGTATCTGTTTTCATGTTGGCTTTGTCTTTTTCCTTCTTCTCTTGGGTTTCCTCCCCTCTCATATCAGCGCGTCGCCCCCTCCCCTGCTGCTTTCCTCTTCGATGACCCTGTATATCGCCGACTCCTCGAAGACGGGGCCTTGTCCATCGCAGCGGGCAGCGTTCCGCAACCTCTCGCACACGTCAGCCACATCGACGGCGCCCGACCGGACTAGTGAGTGCGACTGGATCAGATCCCATGTCTGGTTCGCACCGAGCAGATGCGGTGTCTTTCTGCCGATGTTGGCTCTCAAATGCTGCCCGGTACCGAGTCCGCTGCTGCCCGTGCCCCCGGCCACCCCAGCCCCGTCGCCTGGCACCGTTGTGTACGGGTCCCTGTCGAGATCCAACTGTAAGTCGCCGTCCTCACCGGGACTCGCCGACCGGCTACCACCACTCCCACTGCCACTGCCCATGGATCCGACTCTTCTGTGTCGGTGGTGATTCGTTGCCCTCAGAATCTCATTCTCCGTCTTGGCACGTTGCAGCAACAACTTCAGCCGCTCGTTGTCGCTCTGCAGGCTGTGCGTCGACGACTCAAGCACGCGCAGCTTGTCTTCTAGCTCGCGGACATGTCGCTCTTTCCGCTCACGGAAGGCACGCTGTGCGGCACGGTTTTGGGCTTTGCGTCTGGATTGTGCGGGTGTTAGGCTGCTGGAGTTGCCGCCGCCGTTGTCTTTCTCCTCCGAGGAAGAACGCGTGTGCTGACCGCCGTTGCTGCCGATGGTTGGCGATGTTGGGTGCGAGGGTGAGCCGGTGTTGCCTATTGGTTGCTGTTGCTGCTGCTGCTGTCCTGACGAAAGAGCGTCGGAAGAGGATGTGGAGGAGCTGTGGAGGCCGGGGGCGGTGCTGAGGGTGGCGTGGATCGGGGAGGCTTGGGTGTGTTGGATGTGCTGGGCAGTGTTGGCGGCGTCGAGATCTAAGTGTATGCCGCTGTCGACGCTGCCGACGTGGAGCCCGGACGCAACGGCGGACGAGTGCGAGTGGTCGGGTGGCGAGCCGTCTGGCAGCGAGGGGAAGGAAAATGCGTCGTATTGCAGGAACGAGGTCGGGTCGAGGTGGCTCTGAAAGTCCATCGAATTAACTGACGGCAGCCGGGAAGTGGCTTGGACGGCAGCGTTTTCTGGTGTTGGAGTGTTTCGCGAAAGGAGGGTGGAGCGGGTAGGGAGGACGTGTTTTTGCGTAGAGAGCTCGGCGAGCTTCTCGAAAGCTACGTACCTGCAAGTTGAGCTTGTCGCTGGAGCTATCGTAGTTCGGGGTCTGCGGCAGGCCGATGTAATACTGCTGGGGCGGCGGCACGGAAAAGTAGGTCGAGTAGTCCATGGCTCCTGAGGTTGAGGGCAACGGCGGGCGGAGTGGCAGGACTGAGGGAAGAAGCGGAAGGATTATGTATGGGCGATAGTGCCCACGGCGAGTTGGGTGTGTGGCTGTCGGGGCCAATGCGCCCTCGGGATCGGCGTGTAGATACTTGGGGGCGCGGGGGCGTGTTTAGCGGGCTCTACCGCGCAGCAACACAGTCGAGTCGTCGGACAGGGAGGGCTGCAGACGTGGGGCGCAGGGATCGCAGGCCTCGCGATACATGCCGCGACGTACCTGGACTCGCACAGGCGGAGGCGAGCCGGGGCTCCGCGGGGCATGGCTAGGCGTAAGCTGCGCAGAGTCAGTGTCTGGGGTCGAGGGCTGGCCGTGCATGAGAGGGCAGCTGAAGATCGGCAGCCAATGGCAGCATAAGGCTGAAGCGACGGTTGTCTGGGCCTCGCGGCCGCTGCCCCCGCCCGCCTCCAGTAGTCGTCCCAGTGGTGAGGAGCTGGTCCCGCGTCCTACACGCAGGCAGGAGCGGCCCCCGCCAGCCTGCCGCCCGGTAGCGGCCGCCCCAAAGGCCTGATCCTCCGTCAGCGCCGGTGCAACCAGCTCATCGTCTCCCACGCGCCCCGGCTCCCGCATCGAAGCAACACCACGCTCGCCCAAGCTTTCTGCTCAAGCTCGGCTCCCAGCCCTGGCGCCCGCCTGCCAGACCGCTCCCACAACCGCGCTCAACTGGCACTGGCTGACACGAGAGCCGTCCAAAAATAGGCGTTATGGCGTCCCGACCGCCGCTTCGGGTAGGTGCTCCATTCACGGCGACGACGCTTCGGTGCGGCTTCCGTGCCACGCCTCTCCTTGGTGCAACGGCCCGCTCGACAGCCGCTGCAGAGCCGCCGGATTCGCAGGCCGCGGTTGGTGGAATTTCCACCGTGATTTGCTTCGCGTTCCTGGCCTCCAGAAAGTAGTCATCGCAGACGCAATCCGCAATCGTCGGTTTCGCCGTGCGCCCTGCATGTTTCGGACCCTCATCGCATCTCATAAACCCTCGTGTGCCCGCTCGCTGGAGAAGCTCCCTGCCACCAGGGTCCACACACGAGTCACCCATGTCCTCCGCCAGAGGGGCATGACTTTGTCACTGGTAGCCATGCACATGCTCGGAAAGCCATAGCCTTCCTTCGCGCCACACTCTGCGCCTATCTCTCTCGAGGTTACTACTCCTACTGCCTACCGCAACACATCCAATACCATTCAGCAGGAAACCTAGTTTAGCTCTCACCGTCATTCCAAACGGCCGACAAGTTCTCCTGAGCTGAGCTCTCGCAGATCTTCCCAAAGCCTACGTACCCGAGCCACATCTCAAAGAGCTTGTAGTATTCCCACACGGTATTCCCATGCTGATGTCTCGTGGCTTCAACGTCCCGAAAAGCAACAGGGCACGATAACGCCACAAAGTTCGGTGTCCCCGGCTTTGTTCACATGCTGGCACCACGGCGCGTTCGATCCACAAAGGGCTTCGAGAGCAGCAGCCTGATGATGTGCCCATGTCGACCCGAAACACATGGAAGCAGGTGCCGGATCCCCAGTGTTAGCCCGACAAGCATGTTGGCTAGTTGCGATCTCAAGAGATGCGATGAGTTCCCAGCAATGGTCCTTGTTAAGGGCGCGTTTTGCAACCAGATATGACAAGCCTTCCCCAACCGAACAGCGGACAGCAGAACTGCCGTACTTGGCCCGATCAGGGGATCTGCGCTCGGGAAGCGGTGGTGGAGGGAAGCTTTGCGGATCAGCACGGGTCCAGCCGTGTCCTGTAGTCTTTTTACTTGCACGCAGATCATTCTCCGGGCTCGAACCAGAATAGCTGCTACCTAGGTGAGATGGTAAGGGCGGCGGCGGCATTTTAGCCCAGTGGGGATCTGCGAAGGAATAATAGGTGAGCGGTTTCTTTTTCTTCTTGAGGTGGTACAGCACCCACTAAAAAAAAGAAAAGGGGGGTCCCTAGCACCTATACCGGCTCGGCCTGAGGTACCTCGAAGCCTATCTGTATGGCTTGTATTCGGCAGCTACCTCCCACTCGTCCTATTGGTTCAAACTCGGATCGGATGGTATCTCAGCGGCTGTTGGTCGATGCAAGCAAGACCACGACGTTACCTACCAATTCAACACCGGGAATTACCACGCGGGATATGCGATGCTTGGCAGTCAGAAGCAAATGAAGGAAGATGCATCGTGTGGTATAGGACGTGGTTGGTGGACGGGCTATTGGAATCCGATGGATCAAGGTAAGTACCGAACGCGGCACTAAAGCGGGAACGGTATAGCCCACGTATGGCTATCTGCGGGGATGACGATGCCCATCCACAAGATCTATGCGAGCAATAAACACGGTCTCTGGATCGTCACCATGAGTCTAGAGTGCTCTCTTTTTTCCCAGGACTTTGGGTATGTAGTGTTGCTCGATGTGGAATGCACCTCCGCCGTTGACGTCGACGTCGGATGGAGTGATCAGTCATTTTTTCGCTAAATCATATGGATTCCTCAGCGTAGCTGAATCCAAGGTCCGCGCATAAGAGTAATTTCGCAGGAGTTGAACAAGGGGTTGTTCAAGGGGTAGGTGGCGGCGGATGACGTACGATGATATAACCTCTACTAGCGAGCGTATAATATGCTGGTTGGTACTAAGGAGAAATACAGCAAACTATAGCCTTAGAAAATTTTACGGATTAGCTAAGAACCCTTACTATACCCTAGATAGCACGGTAATAAGTTAAACAAGATGATTTAACTATTAAACTATTCTATTCAACTTATTACGCTAAGTTACGCTAGAACGGCCTCTAACCCTTATACGATACCTCATCTAGATGTATCCGCCCTTGATAAGTTAAACAAGGGGGTTGTTCAACTCTTGCGAAATTACTCTATAGACGTGGGCCTTGAATGCAAACCATTTCGTCAAGATAATTAAACGAAAACTGTATCTAACCATTACGAGCACGTTTAATCCATCAACGGCCCCTAAGCGGTGAAACATGGAAGCTTTGAAAAGTATACTGCCCTGAGCATATTCTATGATGCTTCCCACGCGACACCTTAGTGCGGCTGCTTCCGCTTGCGGGGTTCTTAAGATCACCTGCTCTCCCTTTAGTGCTCACTCCCATCAATCGTCATTCGTGTTCTCAACTCTCAAAGACGCGGCTATCTATCTTCTGATTCCGACCCGCAAGACTTCAACCGGTTTCTGTTGCTTTAAGAGCGCCTGCGTCCGCCCGTTAATCTATGTTCCCTGAAAGAAGTTGGGGAGAGCCTCCGGTAGTGGCATCAGGCGTCACATCGTTTAATATTGAATGATGCTCCGCATGCATTGAGAATTCTATGAACCATGAACGGCCACGTAAAATCACCACGGCCACGTGATCATAGCTTTGGAACGAATCCCAATCAATTATTCGTCTCTAGACCAGTCGAAGTGTCATTGGATGTACCAGTGGATCGCGCCGACTGAGGAGATAGAGCCCTCTTCTCTGAATATCTACTTTTCTTTTGCTTGTCCGATAGAACAAATGAAAAGAAAACACAGATGAGGAAATGAAAATCCGGGAAGTAATGGAAAGATGATTATGAAATTGACAAACAAACACTATGCAACAGGTCCCCCTCTTGCGCTCTTGCGATGCTTTCATCCAAGCATTGAAAGCACATGAGTCGTAAGAGTTGTAGATAAAGTTCCTTCGAGAAATCAAATGATCAATCACCACCGCCATCACCACCAGAACAAGACCCAAAAAATACGGTATACCCTAATCGCTTTCCATCAACATCGACCCACCCGAGAAGTAGAATGGTAATGCCCATCATGAAAACGCCTTGCAGAAGAAGCAAAGAAAATAAGATGATGCCGGGACGCCTATGGTAAGTGATGGTAAAATTGAAACACATGAACGCCCCAATGGTGTAGCTAAGATGCGAGAGCATGCATGAAAAGGTAACCAATGATACGAATGCGTAACGATATCCGTACGAGTCCAAGTATGAAAAAAGTCTTTCGCCGACACATAGTGGGCGACATGAGCCGAAAGTAGAGGGTAGCAAGCCTTCAGACCTTTTTGGCGTCAAACAATGTGAGGCTCAGGGCAGTATCGTTCGGACCTGAGCCGCTGGTCGAGTCTGGGAGAATCTCCCAGCGTCGGAGTTGGAATGGCACTGGTTTGCTGTATTCCACAGGTGGTGCTGGGCCAGCTCCACTCACGTTGGTGACAACACCGGCACCTGCGGCTCCTGCGGCTCCTAGACGCTGTTGTTGGGCTGGCGTGCGTTGCACCTGAGGCTGCCAGAAGCCTTGGTGCTGATGCTGCGCCGACGTGCTGCGGGATGCAGCCGCAGTGTTGGCAGCATTACCGACGGTCGATTGATTAGGGGTGTTGGCCGAGCCGGAGGCCGGAGACTGGGTGGGAGTGATGAGCCCCAGCCAAGAATCCTGCATGGTTGAAGGGAAGCCAAGGATGAAGATTATGCGAGGGTCATGCACTGGTTTGTTGGCCTCATGCCTGAGAAGCTGTATACGGGCGTCTTCGGGAAGGTCGTCGGAGAGGGAAGCAGCGACATCGAGGACATATTCCGTGGTATTAGGATAGGGCTGTAGCTCTGGGTGGAGGAGGAAGGCGCGCAAGGTCCAGAGTAGACGGACTTGGTGGCTGGTGTTTACCTTGCCAGGTTGATAGACCGACTGATGGACCACGATCAAATGTAGAAGCGCGCAAATCCAAGGACAAAGAGCACTGACTGCAGCAGAGCCTCGTCGCAGCTTGAATGTATCCTCCTTCGAATCGCCGGCGACTCCTGACTGAGCAGCTTGTGAAAGCAATTCATGCAATGTCCGAAGTCTATCCAGTATCGCAGCGCAGATCTGGCCTTGAGCCTTGTCCTCTATACTCCAAGCGGTTAAGTTGAGCACTGAGAGATATCTCTGCAGCATCTTTTCATGGCCTTCCTTGCAGAGAGGGACGGACGGATCTTCGGCGCTTGAGCGTGCCTTGGCGAGAGTGGTGACGGCGGAAAGAACATGCGTCTCGGCATACTCGCGAATCTTTCGCGTCATTTCCGCGTCCAATCCGGTAAGAAGATCCGACCAGATGGACTTGTCCGCTTCCACAGCTTCTTTAACAGCCTGAATGATAGCATCTGCGACACCTATCTCGCCTTCCTCATCAGACAAGACCTGGATCTTGAAGAGCAGTTGGAGCTCGAGTTGGCAAAATGGTACGGAAAGATCATCTGCGGCATTCACCAGGGCGCTTGCCTGCTCCTCAGCGTCGAGGTTCGACAGACCTAAGCTGCTGCTTGGATCCATTAAGGCGTCGAACATTTTCTTGAACAGCGTCGAGCGCTTTTCGTCCAGAGAAATTGCGGCATCTGTCTTTCCTGAGGGAGGACTGATGCCCATGGCCACGCAAAAGTCCTGCGCGTTTCGAGATGCATAGTAGCGGAGCACCTTAAGCAAGCGCTGGTTCCGAAGCAATGCCTCAAGCTGGATCGGTTGGCTCGAGTCCTTGGAATCCAAGCAGAGCTCGATGGCTTGCCGCAGCAGCTGCAATGCAGTCCCCTGCGAATCCTGGCAAAGCTTCTCTTGTTCAATCCTGTACCGATAGATCTCTTGTACCAGTCCGAATCCCTGTAAGCCTTCCATTGGCAAAATGGCATCCAACACGTGCAACGAGGCATTGGCTGCAGCCGAGACATTCCTCCTTCGCAGGACACCGATTGTGCTCTCTGAAAAGGAAATGAAGTTCTCGAGGGAGAGCGATCCTGAGCCGACTGCGCACGGAAGGATGTGGAGTAGCGACTGTCCATCGCTGAGTATGAGGCTGGAGATGGTGTCGGACATGTGGCGGTCGAACGTCTTGTCGTCAAATGCTTTCAACCGCTGGAGCCACTGCCCATACCTGCTGTTTCGACCGTCTTCCTTCCCGATCTGCTCTCCGATGCGCGAGACGACCCTAGCGAAAACTCGTGCAACCATGTTCTCATCCATAGTGGTCCCGCTGGCGAGGATCCGGTCGATCTCCTCGTCGAAATCCATCTTGCCACTGTGGAAATCAGCCATGTTATCGGATGCCGGCGAGCACGCCGCCACTGCTGATCTCTGTTCCAATCGGGTGATATCGGTTGTGAGTTGAAGGACGAGATTCTGTTCTGCTTGGAGCCTGCAGCAGAGATCGGCAAGCGCGAGAAGGAAAGAGCGCTCTGACGGCTTTTCCAGCCTAAACTTTCCGTACTGCTCGACAAGACCGTTGAACAGCGGTCGGAGGGCGCCAATCGCTGCAAATGTCCGGTGATGATGATTGAGAGTATCGGCGATGGCGGCGAGAATCATCATGTCCCTCGATTGCATGGATATGTTCAGAATATCAGCGAGGATCGCAAAATCTTCGAGCTGCTCCATGACGCCCCTGATGGCGTAGAAGCGAGACGCGGTGAGCGCGTAGTCATCTCGCATTTCATCGTCGTCGTCACCAGAATCTGGCCTGTGATATGTCAATAAAAAATGAGTGCTACAATAGGCGACACAACCTACTCTAGTCGTGCAAGCAATTCTTGACGCAGCCAGCGACTGATTTCCAGCCGAACGCTCGTACTCAAGTCTGCGAACGGGATGTCGAAGGTTATTTCGGCGCCAGTCCCAGGAGCAAATATCGACCACAGCTGCTTGATGATCCCATTGTGGTCGTCCATAAGCATCACCGCCTCGTATGCGCCGTTTTGCAAGTTTGTTTGTAGTAATGTTTGTCGAAGATTGAGCACATGTTCGGGAAGGCCTTGGAGAGGGATTTCCGCGATGAGACGCACATTGCAGGCTTCGCTCTGGACGCATGTTAACATGGATGCGCAGCATTAGGACTGAGTAAATCACTTACTTTGGTGACGTCTCCACCAGCAGATAAGCTTCCACTTGCGATCAGCCACTGAAGATATCTGCCGACAGAAAAATGCTTTGAACGCACAAGCTCGGCAACGAGTCGGAAAAAGTCCCGATGCTTGATACCTTTCAGCTTCTGATCATCGCTAAGGACGGCCAGAACAGCGCCGTCGATATCAGCTCCCTTGGATTTCCACTTTCGAAGCAAGCGTGCTGCAATATACAGCCTGTGACCCCCCTCACGGTAAAGAGAGCATGCCCATTGGAGCACTGTGACAGCGAGGTCTTGACTGTCAGGCATGATTGCCAAGCACCTAGTGGCAACATCCCTGAGATCGAAGTCCAGGGCTATTGAATCAAGGGTTGAGAGAATGGCCTTGTGCGGGGATTGGTGGGCTTGTGTTGGCTTATGGCACCATCCACTGAGTCGCTCGTTTCTCCTCATGATAGAGCGGAGAGCGCTCTGGAATGCAGGTTGACTGCTGCTTGTAAGCATATTCTCGAGGATGTGCCTGTGTCTCTTCCATGTCCTTGGTATGACCATGCAGTCACGATGACCCAGGATCAAAGCGGTGATTAGCTGTCGCGACCTTTGAACAAGTGGGTGGTCAACGTCTGAATCGTCCCCTTTGGTCATGTTGCCAAGTTGCAACAGTAACGCTTCTGCAAGGCGTCGCCCTCGCCGCCGAACGGTAACAAGATCCTGCCAATAAATCTGAACCATGAGAAACCATACGGGGAGGCGCTCAACCTCGGTCGAGTCTAGAGAAGTGAGAAGCCAGTCGAGATAATGGTCTTGATCCAGGAGTCGCTCAGTGTACAGCTGCGAGGCTAGCCGGATAGTGTAGTCCATCTTATCACGCCACCCATCTTGACCACAAGTGCTGATGGTGCTGTCGACGAACTGTTCCACAAAGACGGTCCATTCACGGACCCATTTCAGCTCCCCACCCATGCCACCCGTGCTACTTGCACCCTTGCGCATCCAAGCGCGCATTTCGTTCGCGCCGACACATTTCGCGAGCCAGATGGCCCGAGCAATCGGTATGTTTTTGCTGAGACACTGTTCCAGTAACAGCTTTCCCCGGATGCCGTGTGGAATCCTGCGTTTTGGTGGTAGCGAGGGATTGGCCAGATCTCGAAGCCATTCTTCGCGTTGGGTGTCTTTGACCGTGATTCGAGGGGGTGGTTTGAAAGACGAAGGCTCCCTAACACGTCCAGACGCCTGGCGCTTCTCGAGCGCCTGGACGAAAAGAGACGACAAAGCCTGCAGAGTGGTTTTGTTTTTGACCTGGGGGCCGACGTACGATTTCCCCGCATTCAGGTCAACCTGACCCTTGCGATCGTCGTAATACCCAACCTTGACAACTTCCGCCGACAGATTATCTTCCGGATGATTTCCAGCCCAGGGATAGAAATCCACAGTCTTGCCGCGCGACACCCGCACGGCGTCGGGAGGAGGCTCCACGACGCCGTTGCGTTGCGCAACGTCCTTCTTTACGCCACCCGTGGCCGAGGAGGCTGTTCTCGCCCCCTGCGACTGTCGCTTGTGCACGCGGAATCCCGGTCGTGGGGGAAAGGGCAGGCTTCCGGAAGTCGCGATGGCGGTGGAGCGCAGGGCGGCCGAGGCAGCTCTTCCGAGCCCGGAGGTCGCGGCGTCGGCGACATCCTCGAAGGAAATCTGGGGACGTCCGCGGGGAGGGGGCCTCGAGAAGCCGTCTTGGGCGGCGAACTGTGTGTCTGGGGCGACCCAGCGAGGGTCGTCTTGCGGGTTGGCCTTCTTGGGCGGCGCATCGGCGGACGGCTGCTTGCTCTCGTCGGCGGTAAGATCAATCACATCGGTGGGCGGGCGAGCATTGGCCTGAAAGTGCTGTTGCACGGCGGGGCGGCCTTGGATGGGCGGGCGTGGCAGGTTTCCAGCGGTGGCGCGCTGAGCTGCAGTCGGGCCAGGACGAGAAGTCATCGCATTGAGGCTCCATGCGTGATCAGGCGCGGGCAGACATGTTTACTGCGGTGGACAAGAAGCGGACTGGAGATAACAGGGAGGATCGGACATCTGGGGGCGTCAGCGAGGGTGTCGACCAGGGCGGCGAACGTACCGGCGCAGCGCTCAGTGTGGAGGTGGATGGGTGGGCTGAAGATGAGGTCTGGCGGCGCAGTGCGAGAGCAGCCGGAGGGCAAGCCAGGATGCGCCGATCAATCTTGGGAGCTTAGTGGCCGTAAGCGTCGCGCGCTCGCCGCTGGCTTGCGTGATATGGGGGCAGATAAAGCACGGGCAGCCGGGCGTCTTCGGCTGCGGCCGCTTGTTGCGAGATCTCGCCCGCAGCGGCCGCCCGTCTGCGCGACATGAGCCCCGACCGCTTCGCCGTGAGGGCGCCGTGTGATTGATTGCAACCGACACTGATAGACACTTTGCGTGGCACGCCGGCATCCAGGCCCACCTGTGCTCTAGCAGCACTACTGGCGTCGCCCGAGCGCCAGCGGACATCGATCCATGCGCGGCGACCCCTGCGCAACCCACCGCGAGAGGAACGGAATTGTGGCTGCCGGAAGCCACTGGCTGGATTTCCGCTAGGGCCCTGAGCCAACGCAACCTCCACCGCACGCCAACACCAAACAATATCCGGGGCCCCAACCGCACGCCCAATATCCACACCACCACAACCGCCAGAATGACCACCAAGAAGGACATGCGCCGCGACGACCTGAGTACGCTGCCCGCAAGCCCTGCCCCGCTCCGCGCGCGTGCCCCCGCCGCTGCCGCCTGCACGTGAGAGCTAACCCGCCCTCCTGCAGTCGTCCCCTACGCCGACCCGAATGAAAAGGCAAGCTCCGACCCGGATTTTGCTGGTATGCCCCGCCTGCTGGACTGCTATGTGCGCTTTCTGACGCCCTGCCAGGCACCATGGCCAGCACGCTGCCTATGGCCGCTGTAAGTCTATCTGCCTGCCTCTGCGTCGGACTTCCATGGCTAACCTTGCGCAATAGATATTTATGAGGAACAAGTAAGCTTTGTTGGGGAGCGCGCTGGGGCCTGTCCGCGAGTATGCTAACAATGCGGACTTGAAACAGGATGATCGGCTGGTACGTATGCACGACCGCCCCTTGCGCGTCTCTAGCGACGCGTGCTGACTTGCAACCCAGGACCGCCGTCATCTTCGCGCTCCAGACCTGGCTGGCGGAGACGCCGGAGCAGAAGAAGAAGGCGTCGACGCCCGGCTACTTCAGCGTCATGATGGCTTGTGTGTGACCCCCCGCTGCACTCAACGTTCTTGTTGCTGACTCTGGCGTAACAGTCATGTCCCTCCTGGTCGTACGTAGGACCCTCAAGGCCCGCTGCATGAAGAGGAAACTAACATCTATCTTCCAGTCCTACATGCCCCTCTTCCTTCCGCCTCCCCCGAACAAGGCCAACGCAGGCTCTGGCACCGAAGCTCCAGCAGCAGTGCCCCCGGCGTAGTAGGCAAAAGACTACCTAATTGTAACAGTTCCGATAGACGGGGGAGAAGCATGCAGACAATGCCCAATTCAAAAGCACCTTTCGACGCATGACTCAGTTTCCGTGAACTTTCTGACTGCTTTTGGAACCGTATCAAAATTAATTAAGCTCGTTGCGTTGCCGCTATGCGGCCGATGCACTTGGCCGGACCGGCAGAGCCCGTCGCGGCTACGGCTATTCCGGAAAAGCAAAATTGCAAGACGTGTCTTTGGCGGTGCTCAAAGACAGTGTTTCCATGTCGTGGATGTCCGGAAGCTCTGCCGGTGGCCGGGCTATGCAGGGTAGCGGCAGAGTGTGCTGGCAGCCCGAGTTCCATCGGCTGCGTCTTGCACCCTTCGGAGAGGCGATGCGTGTTCCTCTATGAAGAACATAAGCAAATCACAGGCGCTGTAGTTGGAGACGCATGCTGCACTGCAAGTTGCGCTCCATCACATACGTCAGCTGCGAACGTGCGTGACCCGGCGCGTCGCACAGGCCCGGGAAAGCAGCCGGCGCTCGCGCAGAATGGTGAGAACGCAAAAGTGCAACGGAAGGTCTGTTTGGTAAGAGGTTGGGCTGAGTGCGCGCCACCGAAGTTATCTAGCGCTCCGGCTGCGCGACCGGGCAGTGCAGCCAGGCGGGAGGCGTGATAGGCCGATACAGTTCTGACTGTCTGGTTCGCATGTGGCGACTTGTGGTTCTGGCTTCTGGCTGACTGACCGCCCCCGCGGCAAGCCCCTCGTTATTTAGCTGCGCCCAACTCTCCTTCGCCTTGTTCACAACACCACTCGACCCACCGCCCTCCGACGCTCCAACGCCTCACATTCCGCGACCTTTCGCCCCACCCAGCGCACCCTCCTCCTACCACCACTTAGCAAGGACCGTTGTCAAAGACTGAGGTTTATGTCCACTATCGAAAACCTCAAGACCTTCGGTAAGCTCAGCTGCCCCTCCCTCAGCCTGATGATGCTGCGAGCGCCTGCCCGCCGCGACCACGCCTGCCGCGAGCGCATACATGGCCCAGGGGTGTTCGCCAGGGCGACCGTCGGCTTCCAAATTCTGAGTGAGCGCATCGCTGACCGCCTCCCTCCGCAGACCCCTTCGCCGAGGCCGACGAAGACACAGGCGAGACCAAGCAGTCTCAGAATTATATACACATTCGAATCCAGCGTACGTATCCTCCTCCACGGCTGCGACCATGGCCAAGTCTCGCCGACGCGCGGCGCGTGGGCCCCTTTGACGCGCGGCGGCTAATCTCTGGGTCCTATAGAGCGCAATGGCCGCAAGACCTTGACCACGGTTCAGGGCTTGCCCAAGAAATTCGACCAGAAGAAGATCCTCAAGGTCATCAAGAAGAAGTTCGCCTGCAATGGCACCATCGTGAACGACTCGGAGATGGGCGAGGTTATCCAGCTCCAGGGTGACCAGCGCAAGGATGTCCAGGAGTTCCTTACCGACAAGAAGGAAGGCCTCGAGCTCGATGCCAAGACCATCAAGGTATACCATGTTGGACTTCTGCGCTTTTCTGGACACGCTGACAATTGTCTCCCAGGTCCACGGTTTCTAAGCGCCCTCCAGTTCGCCCCGCCCGCCGCAGCGACTGAAGGTGAAAGCTTATACCACACGGCTTACGAGAAACAGCCACGATGCGAGTGGCAACTCGCTCGCATGTGCACCGTGCCTACTTCTTTTGCGATGACCGGCCTTGTAATGGCGGTTACACCGGGGCGGGCGTTGGCGAGATACCCATATGGCTGGATTGGTTCCTTACGGTTGCGGTCTTTCTTCCTTCATCTTCTAAATTGCGGACTGATGACTGAACGAGCTTCCTTTTCTCTCTGCCTGGCTGTTGCTGGAGAAGGGTTTGCGACATGCGTTCTCTGGGTGTACGCTGGTTGCTTTCAGCAGTCAGAATACCTTTCCAACGGAGAGTGGAACGCAGTTTCACGCAGCATACACGGAGGACAATGAATGCAGATTTTCGGTTCCTATTACGATTTATCGTTTCTCCCGTTTCCAGCTATCGTTATTTTTCGATCGATGCAGTGTCTGCTGTGCATTCCGTGAACCACTGCCGATCACTGATCGGCCGTTAACGTCGAAGATCTAGGAACCAGAAGCGAGGCAACGTACCATGAATCCTGCCAGATGCTAGCCTAATCCATGGCGCGGATTGTAGGCATTAAGCTTACCCCCTGTTTGACTATTCGCTTATCAGCTTTTAGCACAAGAATTCAAGAAATACACGACAATATCCAAATGTTCCCCTTTGCAAATCTACAGCATGTCTTGCGAGGAAATGTTGCGAAAGGGAACAGACGGCGCGTACTCAGCACCCATTCACTCTAACCCGCACAGCCCAGGCACCTTAGTCGCGCCCCGGCCCACCAGCCCATCCAGGTACGCCAGCAGCACACGGGCATCCAGCATATCCAGCGCGCCCAAGTCCGGATGCGAGCTCCGCAGCACGCGGCCACCCCACAACACCCTGACATATGCCGCCGCCGCCTCCCGACGATCGGTGTACAGCTCGAAGACGACCTCGGCCCCCATGCCCGGCCAGACCATCACGTCGACCTGCAGCAGCGCCAGCAGCCGCGCCACGCTGCCGTCGTGCGCGACGTTGTGCCGGTACTTGACCCGCCGCTTGGCCTCACCGCTCCCACCTCCTTTTCCTCCTCGTCCTCCTTTGGTGGTAGTAGCGGCGGCGGCGGCGACGGCGTCGCGAATGTTCGCCGCCAGCTCCGCAACCCACACGCCGTAGCCGGCCGCGGCCGCGGGCAGGCTCTCGGGCGCCGCGCGCCACAGCCGCGAGTACTCGTGCTGGCCGAGGCGGAAGACGGCGGCGGCCTGGGAGGCCGTGACACACTCCTCCTCCCCCTCCTCGTTGCACGGCAGGGGCTTGGCGTGGCAGAGGCGCGCGGAGAGGTTGTCGAAGTAGTGGTCCCAGGACCGGTGCCATTCGTCGGTGTTGGAGGCGGCGTCGGAAGGGACGCCGGATACGGCGTCGAGGGCGGCGAAGAGCGGGCGGGAGGCGGCGAGGTGGGCGAGCCAGGAGGATGCGTTGCTGCCGGGCCCGTAGAGGGAGAGGAGGGCGGCGGAGGCCGGGCAGGAGTAGCCGGGTTCGAGGGAGTCGATGGATGGGGGTTGGACTTTGAGGGGGAGCGGGCCTTGGAGGAGGGTGGTTTGGGAAGGGTTTTGCGAGGAGGAGAACATGCCGGCGATGAGCATGGAGGCGACTTGGGAGGTGATGACGTTGTCGGTGACGCGGAATTCTATGGCGGAGAGGGGGTTGTCGGAGGGTAGGAAGGAGAGTAGGTCGTGGTAGACGCCCCAGAGGTCGCGTCCGTGCTGCCAGGAATCGTCGAGGCCGCCCCGTGTTAGCTGGGGGAACTGGCAGGTGCCGTTGAAGCCGGTGGGGGAGAAGGGGTTGGAGGGGTCGGTGTAGACGCTCCAGTAGGTATGGGCTGTTGCGTTGCCTGCGGGATTGAGAGGGGCGCCCGAGTAGAAGAGACCAGAGTCGGAGCAGTACCATGGATATGATTCGATGGGGAAGGTATTAGAAGCGTATGGTGTGCGCTTATGGTGTCGATGTATCTGTGGCAATCCGTTGGTAAGACTCCACCATATCTAACGCTGTTGCGAGGAAGAAGCTGGCTTTCACCGTCACATGTTGTAAACATGCGAAAAGGTATAGAGCCCAGAGGCGATTCACTTACCACTTCCACATACTCAAGCTGGTACTCATCACTCGCAATTCTGGGATACTCCGCGGTCCGGACATGCGGCATGTTGCACCAGTTGTAGGTTCCGTACGGCACGCCATCTGGGAGCTGCGAGCCGTTGAAGACGAAGCCGTGCACGCCAGTCCCATTGATCACCTCGTTCAAGTCCGTGATCCACGTTGAGTTCGGTGGATGCCATCCGGAAACGGAGCTGTTCAGCGAGAGAGCGGCGGCGAGAAACATGCTTTCGAGGGTTGTGGAATGCTGGCCCGATAAGGTTATCTGTGCCTGAGCTTCGCGAGATGAATCGGCGCTGTTCACTTGCAGGAAGAAGTAGAAGATGAAGAAGAAGAACGTAGCGAGCAGGATGGTAGTCAGAAGAGCCAGGGAGGCGAGCCTCTTCAGAGCACTCTTGGGCGTCATTTCTCGCTTTACACCCATTGGCGGCGGGTTCGCGACGCGGGCGCAGTCAGTAGAATTGGGTGGTGCAAGGGTCCCGCGTGCTTCTGGGACTGGCTCTCATTGGCGGCGCCGTTGCGCCGTGCGTCAAACGATTGTCACGTCTCGCTTGAGTGATGAAAAACGGGCGCAGCGCCTATTAAGTAAGTAGATAAATACCTCGGCTGATTGGTCCAAATACCCCACCATCGACATGTGCGCTTTGCTCGATGTTGCTAGATGTACCATGAGTGTCTGCTATCTTCATCTACAGGATCAAACGCGAAAGCCTCCTCCCCTCCCTCATGTATCAACCACCACCTAATGCGGTAAACACATGGCAGCTGCAAATGGTTGACATCTGTTTGAGAGGCAACAAGAAGCCGGCTTTATCGCTATACCAGTCGAGCGACAATATGGAGTCCTACAGGTTACAGTGATAAGGGTGATATGATGGAATGTAGCATTAATGAGTGCGACTGGAAGGCGGGCTCGCATTTGCTCATTCCCGCTTGGTATACTGCCCACTTCTTTTCAAGGTGTTGGCACATTACAAGCTGATACTGCTCGTAGCGTCATAATTGAGCGTTACTGGTGACACGAGACCAAGCCAAGAACAGCAGGGATTGTTGGCCTGCAGCTGCCCCACCATCAGCAGGCGCAACGTCTCTGCCTCTTCTTCAACTAACCCAACAAGCCCCGAAACGTCTTCGAAAATCAGTCCTGTTTCTGTGATCACAATCGGCAAAGAGATGGAGGTTGCCGCGAGCGTTATAGCCGTGATCCAGATCAGCAGCAACGTCGCAACCCTTTGCTGGCACTACCGCAAGTTGAAGTCGGCCCCGCAAGAAGCAGCGAAGATCATCCAGCAGCTAAAGAGTCTCGATGTTATACTCAACAGCATGGTCGAGCTGCTTGAAGATGAGAACGCTGCCGTTGACCCTCGCTTTCGCACGATCGAGTTTCTCCAGAAGTCCGGACAACTGGATGCTTTTCAAGCTTTGCTGAAAGATCTGGAGGGGAAACTGAAGCCTCCACGAGGGCTGGAGAAGCTTCTATTTCCGTTGAAGAGCCGGGATGTCGAGGCGACGCTTCAAGAGATCGAGAAGTTCAAGACAGTCATCAGCCTTGCTCTTGGAGTTCATCAGGCTGCGTGCTTGAACGCAATGAGCGTGAACGTGAGAAACATCAAGGAGACGCAAGAGAATGCAGTAGAGGCTCAGAGATACGCACAGGAAGGTAATGAACAGTCAAATATACTGAAAGAGTTTATGGGCTGACCTGGTGCCTCCGATAGCACGCCACATGGAAAGCGTTCTGAAGTGGCTCGCGCCTCCGGACCCCGATACAAACCATTTTCGAAAGCGCGAGGAACATCACAAAGACACTGGAATATGGTTCGTGGAGGGAGTCGCCATTGATCATTGGAAACGGGGTACCCCATCGCTATTTTGGCTTCATGGAATTCGTAAGTGCTGAAAACATGACTTGATTCGCCAAATACTGACATACTATAGCTGGATGTGGGAAATCAGTGCTCAGGTGTGTCCAACCTGTTGCATAAGGAAGGCCGTTGCTGATTTGTATCTACAGCTCAACCTTGATCGAATGCTTGAAGATGGAAGAGCTGCACAAAGCGGACGACGTTGTTGCATATTTTTACTTCGACTTCTCAGATACGAAGAAACGTAACGCCAACAGTCTGATTCGATCGCTCATCTCGCAACTGGTGATCAACCACAAACGCATCTGGCCGAAACTCGAAGATATCTTCGAACAGCACCATGGCCAGCGCCAGCCTTCAAGTGAAACGCTGCTCTTGGTGCTACAAGAGTTGGTCACTAAGTCCAAAAGGACCTTCTTCGTTGTTGATGGACTAGACGAAAGTGAAGATGTGGAGGATACTTTGAACATCGTGCGCAGTATGTGCGATTGGAACATAGGCGGTCTGCGCATCTTCGTCTCTTCTCGACCCCTCAGCATCATCGAAGAGGCATTCAGCGAGATGCATCCTCTTGAGCTATCTTTGAGCGACCATCTTGTCGACCCGGACATACAACTGTACCTTGGTAGCAAGGTGAAGGATCTGTCCCAGTGGGATCTCGACACTCGTGCCGCAATCTCAGAAACCTTGTCGGAGAGGGCAAATGGAATGTATGGGACCCCTTCTGAAGCATTCATCTGTCCCTGGATCTGATTTTCGATAGGTTCCGGCTGGCGTCTGGTCTGCTTGACCTCGTTGGTAAATGCCGGAAAAAGAAAGACCTGCAGGTCCTTCTCTCCTCACTACCGCGGACCCTCGAAGATATGTATGAACGTATACTTCTAAGCATTCCGGAAGACGAACGTCGCGATGCTTTCAGGACTCTTGAGTGGTTGGCATTCTCTGGCCAGCCTGTTCGGATGGAGGACTTGTCTGAAGCACTCGCTGTCGAGCTGAATGATCAACACGGCTACGACCCCGATCTCAAGGACCTTTGCATACATCGATCACCCATCATGAACTCCAGCCTCGTCACAACATCGAAATCATGGCTAAATGATGTCAAGAGCTCTCCAGGATACTATGATGAAATATGGGATTCAATGAACATAGTCGTGACCGAGGTTCGGCTCGCACACGCATCAATCCAGGACTACCTCCGATCTCCCGGGATCAGAAGGGGTCGTGCCGCGTCGTTCGCTCTAGATTACGATTCAGCGAACCGAACTATGGCTCAGACCTGCCTGCTATATCTTCTAAATCCTTCACTCAAGAGCGGCTATCAGACCTCGATGCGTGGCTTGAACTTGCTATTGCGAGAATGGCCTCTCCTCATCTACGCGTCTCACTTCTGGGGCTACCATACCCAAGAGCTCGATGGAGAGCTGGATTCTACCACATGGAGTTTGATTCAACAGTTGTTCGAATCCAAAAAGCTTCCGAATTGCGGTAATTTTGGAACGTGGGCTCGTTTTTTAACACCTGGTGCACAGCAGCAAGTTTTCGAGAATACGACCCCTCTCTACTACGCATCTTCGCTTGGAATCGAATCCGTCGTTCACAAGCTTCTCCAAACTCTGCCGCTGACTGAAGTCAATGCACTTGGTGGAAGGAATGCGAGCACGCCTCTCCAGGCCGCAGCGTACCGCGACCATTTGGACGTCGTAAGACTGCTTCTCGATGCAGGCGCCGACCCGAATATCCGTACGAGCCGCTCAGATGGTAGTGCACTGTTCTGGGCCATTCTTTTGAATGGCCCCAACGGCCCAAGGATCGCGAATTTGCTGTTGCAGCGTGGTGCAAGCCTTTGTCAAGAAGATCGTGAGGAGTTGGATAAATATATGGCATCTAGTATCATGTCCTGACATTATCCTACTGGCAATGCACCGCAGACTAGCTTTCTCGGGTAGAAAACAGAAACAAACAAAAAATGAAGATTCATGCAAGGCGTAGTGCTTTGATGTGCCTTCGATACGTGTGGCTGTCAATCGAGATGTAATTTATTACCTCGTTTAATTGATGAAAACCTCTCCCATCTTCCATGAATCATCACAATCTCCCGGAACCATCTAGGGTGCTACAGACAGTTCATGACACTACCGCCATGGCGGGTGGCAAAAGTGCCTTCCACACAGATTCCGAAACAGAATATTTAGGTAGGTAGTTGAATATAAGATCCAGACGTAAATGCACGAATCTAAAACTTACATGCACATCCGGATCTTGTATTCAACTTATCTATGCCATGTAGAGTTGTTCTATAAAGCAGATCCGGGTGAACAATTTCTTTTGTCACCCGCCGTGCCGCCTATCTCGGGCTCAGCGCACAAGAGTGAGCAGAGAGCCCGTAACGTAAAGAAGTGATTAATAGGTTGATGGATGATGAAGGCGACAAAGTACTCGTGATTGGGACCTGATGACACATGCGTGCTGGTGATTGGATTTTACTGGCTGGCCAAGGCCACGTTGTTCGTACGCCGCCATGCGCGTGTAGATGTCTTGAGACGAGGAAGAAGAAGGCACTTCGACGATGTGAATTCTTAGCGGTTAAAGAGTTTGCCTCTTTTCTGGACGAACTGAGTTTGCATGTTTTGTGTTGAGAAAGGAAACGAAGTCAAATCAGCCTCCCTTTTGCAGTTCCTCCACGACGTCCCTGATCACCTTGATGTCCTTCGGCCCCATCCGGCAACACCCACCAATCCACCGCGCGCCCTCCGTCCACCACTCCCTCACCCTGTCCTCCAATGCCTTCCCCTCCGTCGCCTCGCCCTCCCTCCACACCTTCGCCTCCGCATCCCACACCTCACCGCTATTCGGATAAACCAGACACGCCTTCTCCCCAGCACCCTCTCTCAGCCCCCTCAACGCCTCCACCACCAAGTCCTGCGGCACGCAATTCACCCCCACCGCAACGACCTGCTCGCTATCCCTCACCAACTCCCCCACGCCCTTCAACCCGCTCCCATCACTCAGCACCACCTCCTCCCCCTCCACCGCGCCCTCCTCCTTCGCCAAGCTGCCCCCGGTCTCCACCCTCCTCAACTCGACCGCCGCCTCCTCCACCGCCGCCACCGCGCCTCCCCTGACCGCCTCCCTCCGCCTGCGCACCGTGACGCCTAGCCACGCGCGCGCGCGGGGGAACTCGTCCCGCAGCAGCTCCACCACCGCCTCGATCTCGACGCGGTTCGGCATCGTCTCCAGCGCCAGCGCGTCCGCGCCCGCGGCCAGCAGCGCCGCCACGCGCCCGCGGTGGAAGTCCTTGAACGCGTCCTTGCTCAGCGCGTACCGGCCCGTGTACTCGGAGCCGTCGGCCAGGAACGCGCCGTACGGCCCGACGCTGCCCGCCACGACCAACAATCCCCCATCGTCGTCGTGATTGTGGTCGCGCGCCTCGCGCGCCACCTCCACGCTCTTCTCCACCAGCGCCCGCGCCTCGCCGTCCGTGTACCCCGCGGCGCGTAGGCCCGGCAGCGAGGCTTGGTACGAGGCCGTGGTCGCGACGGTGGCGCCGGCGGCGTAGTAGGATGCGTGCACGGCGCGGATGGTGGGGGCCGAGGAGGCGAGGGCGGCGGCGGACCAGAGGCGGGTGGCGAGGGAGAGGCCGCGCGCCTCGAGTTCGGTTGCGAGGGCGCCGTCGAGGATGAGCGGGGTGGTGGGGGAGAGGGGGAGGGGGTTTGTGGACGGCATGGTTGGTTGGTTGGTTGGGGTTTCCGTTGTGTGTTCCTTGGGTCGGGGAGGTGGAGGGCGGGTTGGTTTGTTGTTGAAAGAGATGGTGGGTGGTATGATCGTCGGTTGGTTGTGGTGTGAGTCGTTTGCGTTTGGCGGGGCGGGGTGCGGAGGAGAAGTGCGGAGGGTGTGGAGCGGGCTCAATGGCGGGCGTGGGGTGTGGCGGCGATCAACCTGATTGTCGAGCTGGGCTGTGCGTATGTCTGTCAGACCGACCTCGGCGAGCGGTGCAGGTGAGGGAAGGAGGTCGGGAAAAGAAAAACGAGAGGAGCGATCGGACCTTGTGTGGGGCGTGGAGGGGCGGCTTTGATGGCGGGGTAAGTAAACATTGGACGCCTGAGACGGTCGGAGCGACTTCCGAAACACTGCCTCTCTCCAGTCCCCGAAACACGCAGTATCAGCCTTCAAGGAACGCCGCTTAGTTAGCGGCGGATACCACGAGGGTGAGGCTGACTTACGGGAGCAGGTTTGCCGAACAGGCGTTCCTGGTGCTGCGCAGACGCCCCTGGAATCCTGTGTGCGCGAGTCATCAGCCAGCGTCCAGAACGGTTGGTCCACAATCTTTGCCCGTACCTTCAGAACGATTCTGCCGCCGTTGCTCAATTTTATCGCGGAAGCTCATTGTCACATACGCATCATCTTCAGAAAAGTCTTCTTTCCAACTGTCAATTTCAATCGCTATCATGATCATAAACGCCGTCCCATGCAGAAAAAATAGGAGGGGTATATAACGCGTCAAAACCACTGACCGCACGCTCACACCTTCACATCCTGCACCAGCTCATCCGCCCTCCTCGCGCCACCGCTGCGCACCACCTCGGCCATGATGGCGCGCTCCTCCATGGCCGAGTTGTCGCCAAAGACCTCGTCCATCTGCTCGAGAGTGCGGCCCTTCGTCTCCGGAACCAGGTAGTAGGCCCAAACAGCGGCGAGCGCGCACCAGCTGGCGAAGAAGACGTAGGTACCGAACCCGGCCTGCTCGATCATCGTGGGCACGATGACGCCGATGATGAAGTTGGCCAGCCAGACGACCGATGTCGACAGCGCAACGCCCTTGGCACGGGTGCCGTTGGGGAAGATCTCGCTAGGCAGACACTGCGAGCTTGTTAGCATTTCTCAATGATAAGCAGCATCTTTCCGAATGCTTACCCAGGTCAAAGGCGAGTAGGAGACACCGTAGAAGAAGGTGTAGATGTAGGCCATAGCCGTGGTCCCCCAGCCCGCCGCCTTGTGGCCTGACCAGTCGGACGAGTAGAGCCCGACCAGGATGCTCATAACAATGTACGGCGTCATCATACCAATCGCGCCCCAAATGGCGAGCGGGCGCCGGCCGATGCGGTCGATGACGAAGAAGCACACGATAACGGCGAAGAGCTGGCTGATGTTGAGCGTGCCCGAGAGGATAAGCGACATCTCGTCGGTCTGGCCCAGAGAGCGGAAGAGAATGGGGGCGTAGTAGATGAAGCCGTTGATGCCTTGATTGCAGTGTTAGCTTTGTTTATCGGCCTGCCTAGTTGAGCAAGGGACATACCAGAGAACTGCTGGAAGAAGGCGATACCGGTGCCGACGGCCGTGCGCCTCCAGCTCTTCTTCTTGAACAGGTCGAGCCAAGTGGCGATCTCGAGCTTGAAGCCGGAAAGGCCCGGGTGGTGGTGCTCAACAACCTTCTTCTGGAACTCGACCTCGGTCATGATGGCCTGGAACTCGGCCTGGACACGGTTGTCGGTCGGGGGTAGGCGGCGAAGCTGAGACAAGCTCTGCAGGCATTCCGCCTCGCGGCCCTTCAGGCCGAGCCAACGAGGGCTGTAAGGGAAGAAGTGGATGCCAGTACCGAGGAGGATGGCGCAAACCATCTGGAGGCCAAAGGGAAGACGGAATGAGATCTCGCCGTCAAGCTCTCTAAACCTTTGTTAGACCCTCTCGGGTGTCCAGCATGAAGAGTCGAACTCACTTGGTGCCATAGCTGATCCAGTACGAAACAACCACGCCGGTCACGATGGAAACGGACTCGAGAACAAGGAGAGCTCCGCGGAGGTTGGGAGGTGCGATCTCTGAGATGTAGAGCGGAGCGCCCTGTTACAGTGTAAGTGTCGTGTCAGGGGGGAGTGGCACACTTCGAGCTTACCAATGCCAATGTACCGACACCAATACCTCCGAAGAAGCGACCAAAGATGAGAGCACCGTAGTTGGGAGAGGATGTCTGGATAATGGCGCCAATGCAGAAGATGATGACAACAACGGTCAGGGCCCATTTCCGGCTGATCTTGTCCGCGAGCCAGGGCATGAAGAAGCAGCCAAGAAAGGCACCGAGCTCCAACATGGCAGTCATGAGACCGGTGTAGAAGCCGCCCTGGTTCAGGATAGGGTAGGCGGCGAGGAACTGGGGCATGACATTGATAATTGAGATGACGCCCTGGTCGTAGCCAAACGAGAAGCCGCCGAGAGAGGCTAGGAAAGAAGCACCGAAGACAAAGGGCGAATCGAGGAGGCCACGAAGACCGCTACGACCATATGAGACCTCCTCGGCCATCAGGTCGGGGAGGTCGGCGGTCGGGACGACCTTCATGGCGTTGACATCCTCGTGGTACTCGGCGGAGCCCTTGGAGAGCTTCGCGCTGTCTTTGTCGGAGGCTGCCATGGTTGGTGGAGTGAAAGATCAAACAAGTGATTTGAGCTGCCGGGTAGAGAACAGCAAAGGCTGGAGGGCTGCGGAAACATTTTATAGTCGGCTCTGGAGGCGTCTGATGCAACGGCGGCAGGGAACGGGATGGCGTATGCCCATGTCCTCTGGCGAAGCCTGCAGCCGTCTGGGGCTCCGGACTACTGTGGTCTGAAGGGAAACAAACGTTAGCGCGCTCCACTCTGACAAGGGTGAAAACCAGGCTTTGTCAAGGGAGATGGCCAATGAAGCATCTGGAATACCTTGGAAACGATGATTTACGCTAGCGCGACGCTAACGTTTGTTTCCCTTCAGACCACAGTAGGCCTCAGTCCGTGATCTGGGGTTGGCGTCTGTGGAGACAGCCGGGGGACGAGAGCTTGTCTGGTCGGAAGCCCATTCCCGTTCGAGAGGCGTGGGGAGGAGGGAACTGCCGCAAAGGAGCGCAGGCGGAATGTGCGCGCGGCGGCATTGTGGGACAGGGCGAGTCAGCAGGCCGGCGGACGTATGAGAGGGCTGAGATTTGCACTTTACCAGCGGCGCACGGTAATGGCGGACCAGAGCGGCAGGCGGTGGTGGCGATGCCACAGTCAAAGGCCGACGTCAATGGCATGGCGGCGCAGTGGCCGAGCGTCCGCGCGGGCCACCGGGTAGCCACTGCCGGCACATCAGCCAATCGGCCGTTTCCTCAAACGGCCGACACGACGTCATCGGTCGCCGTCCCCGGTCGCCGTCCCACCTCCCCAGACCTTCTCCACGCTGGTCATGGTGCGGATCGGGTCGCGCTGGTCCACATCCACTGCCTGCTCTGGCAATGCAGCCGGCCCCATTGGCCTGTCCACATGACAGCAGCCATCACCACCCCGACGGTGTGGTGTTGTGCGGCGCGCCAGGAACCGCTGGGCCGCAAGCCTCGCGTTTTTAGCCGCACGGGACCGAAGGAGCCTCCAAGGCGTCCGACTACCGCATGTGGTCCGGGCCAAGGCCTGCTGCGTCGCGAACCACTCGTTGTACGGCTGGGTCCCGCCACGAGGTCATCTGCCACGCCCCCCGGTACATTTCCTGCTGGTTCCTGGCTGCCCAACAGAGCCGCCTTCACCGCATGCTGCCTTGCTATCAGTCTCGTGAGACACTGCGTCATTGTCTGCGAACCCGGCCAGCGCTCAACACCACCTATCACTCCACTTTTGTTTCTCAACGCTGGCACTCCGCCTGCCTGCCAAGTAACGCGTGTCGGCAAATGCATGCTTGTCAGCGTCGGTCTTTGGCAGGGAAGGAACTGCGTCCGGTCTTACGCGGAGCCGAGGCCAGAGCGATCGTCATGCTGTTCTATCCTTGTATCTGCACTTCCCATTATCAACCTCGCCCATCCCACTTCGCATTGAGTGCTCCAGTTATGGACTTCTTACTCCATGCGTCTGTCTTCACGCAAATCTCGCTGGAGTGCGCCGTCCTGCAATGGGCCGAGGAAAATCTTCACGCTGATGTATCAGGATGCTCCGCCATGAAATCATACAGGAACCCCTTTTCCGGCCATACCAACCCTACCCGTTTGATATCACTACAGTACGTACATCTCGTTTCTCCTGTACTCAGCACCGCAACCGGCGAATGAGAGCCTATCCGATGCTGTGCCTAGAATCTGCTGCTCCAAAATTGCTCATTTTGGTCCAATGACTGGCAACCATCTCCATATCCCAAGAAAGCCATATCTCCGCCATTGAAGGCTCATTCAGGCCGTCTCAGTCCAATCGCTCACCTCCAGTAGCCGCCCACTTCCCGCTTCGACCCGCAATACCGTCCCAATCGGCCATTTACCGTCGGCGACCCCCTTTCAGTCCTTGACATTCGTCGAGTCCCAACAGACGCAGCCCGACCAATTTGCCACAATGGGGCTGTTTTCCCGTGGCTGGTGGCTTTCGTCACTCTGAGAAAAAAAAAAAAAAAAAACCGCAGCAAGAAACGTTGCATCGAGAAGCCCAAGCCTTAGGGTCCAGAACGCCACTTCCCTCGACTGAAAAATGCCGCGCGTCCTAAAGTGTGCCCGCCTGCATCACCAAAGGCCGAAACACGACGGTAAACCCACTTCTTTCTGAAGGAGCCCAGTCGTCGGATAGCCCCAAGCACGGGGGCCAACAGCCAAGTTCCGCCGAGCCCTTCACCGGCCGGGCATTGCTGCGTTATCTCTCGGCTTTCTTGCCACCAGGAACCCGGATCCACAATGCCCGATGCAGAAACGCTCCCAGGAACGACCGCTTGTGCTGAGTTGTCTAGTTCACCGGGAGTCGTATAGATTCAGAGTCCAGATCACTCGGTGTGGACACCTGGCTTGGGCCAGCATGTGATCACATATGCTCGCTATCGCTCTACGGCAATTCATGGAATAGGTCGAAAGGTGGACTGTGCAAAGGCCGGTCCGTTTCAATTTCTTCCTCGCCATGTCATGGGAACGAGTAGTTGCATCTGAGTACTGCGTTACGAATGTGATCGCGTCATTCGTTTCGGAACCCCAACACATCCAAGATCACATACTCTACACGCTGCTTGAGTTGACCCTGACTGAATATATTTCCGCTAAACTCTCCAGGGAGCCGCCCAAGATCAAGTCGACATTCAGCTGATAAAAACGCCAATTTTCGTCGAATACGAATCCCCCGCACCATCATCATCGACCGACAACAACCGCTCCTCATCGGTAAGGCTGAAAGTGTACTGGATATCGAGGGGAAACTGCTGGGGTTCTCGGAAGGTGGTTTGGTGGTAGGATATCTAGTGATAGTGGTGGCAGCGGAGTCAAGTCAAAACTGCTCAGCGCGGCGGCGCGCGGATGTAGGTGTGTGGAAGAGTGAAATCACCTGCTGGTAGTCGAACGTGAGATACGCCGATGATCTGAGGATTGATGTGAAGAGCCCACAGACCTGTTGAATAGGTTTCTGATTCTATTTTGGCACTGTCAGTGAATCAAAGGCAAAGCTCGTTTCATCATCATGTCCCACTGTCAGCTGCGCCAATGTCGGAGGAAATTCGTCTCGCATTCTTAGAAAACCGGACTCCAAGTCGACGCCATAAATGCCCTTCAACAAGCAGGCAGTGCTTCCTGCAGTTCATTTGAGCGGGTTGTAGTTACCGCTATGTCCTCAGTCGGCGCGATCCCCCGAAACGTTATGCTCACGCATGACCTTCCTCAGCACCAATAGCACGATATGATCATAGAAAAGTGGCATTCTCAAATACAAGAAGCCGCTGCCGGGTACCCACCACTCAAACCCAGGGAACGCCGCGTGTCCGAGAAAGCTGAAAGTGTGACAGCCTCGGTTCACACTACGTGGGTTTGCTCTACCTATTCAACATCTGAATTTGGAATGCCTGTGTTCCTCCCCCCACTGCCATACGTCGAATCATCCATATCACCTTCCCCCCCTCTCCCCAACACTGGGATGTCGCAGCAGGTTCTTTTAAAGGTGGTGAGCAGAACCTCCTCTTGATAATGCCATTAAGCATGGTCCGCCGATATGCAAGTCCTGTTTCTTCTTTCGTGCAACACATGCGGACACAGCGTCTATCCACCCACGGACGCAACAGTTGCTTGCACAAGACTGGAAACCAGCAACGGAACCAGAAAGCACAAGAGCAGTACGAGTCCTTTATGGCGATGTATTTCTCCTTGGCATTGTTTCTCAACAGAAAGCTGGAGGCTACGATACAAGCGGAATATACGCGATATATGCTTGTTCGCTCTCGCGGGCAAAGGGTCGGGCCAAAAGATGCACGTGAGGGTGTGCTTGGCTTCACCCTATGGTTGTTTGTACAAGCAATAGAGGCGCTTGCGGACCTGCTCGTAGGGCGGATCACGAGACGAGCGGGCCACAGTGAACTGAAGGTTTAATATGCGAGCTCTCGAAGTCTCTTACTTCCTGATTCCATCCACATGCGACATGAGAGGCATCGCGATGATCCACTGAATTCAACGGCTGTAAATTTTTCTTCACATCACCTTGGCTTGTTCAGGTATGTTTAGTTCGTGAGTATGGAGTGTGAAGAAGGAATGGTAAAATACAGCACCATCTTCCAATGTTGATGCTCCATGATAAAACATAATAGCGCCCCACGAATTGCAAAACAATCAGGACACGCTGCAAATGATAATCTTCGTGTAACCATTACCAAAGTGCAGTTGTCAAGAAGAAATTCGGTCCAACTCGCAGCCGCGTGTAACGAAGTAGCACAGCGCGATGCAAAAGATTGGACCCGCAGAGAGATGTCTGAGCGCAAATATACAGCCTTGAAACCACCATCTACGACCGGACATCTGCCTGACTGCCCACGTGAGTGCGTTCAACTTACTCTGCTGATAGTGACCGTCACAGAATGCACATCATGACCAAAGCCCACGTCTCAAAAGCCGAGTAATCAAAGCCCAACAGCCGACAAGACCCACGGAACAGAAAAGCCGCAAAACCGAGGAGGAACGAAAAGCCATCCCGGCAACTGGAATCTTGGACATGTAGCAATCCGCATTCGCTACCGCGCAGCCACGCGTGGTGGCGACTGCTGCTGCTGGCAAGCCCTGGGTTCACAAAGAAGGGAAGCCGATCAGAGCCAACGCTCTCTAAGTACCTACCTTCCTAATCTGTCGCGCGAGCATTATTGTCCACCCGGGGCAAGTGTTTGGCTGTGCGGGGAAGGTTTTCCCCTTGCGATGTGGGGAAGGCAATGTGGGTTTGACTGCGGGGAAGGTTGACCCGCACCTTCCCGTGAAAATGAGGCCCGCTCATTGTTCCGGGTCGGTGGTGGATGGATGACGTAGGGTGAGCAGGGGCCTCTCGTGCCGGAGCGGCGGGATGGGCTTGGTCTCTTGCAATAGTATGGGGATTTTGACAGTCCTGGAAAGGGTTATTCTTGATTGTTGAAGATGAGTGTGTTCTCCAAAGGATTCCACAGCGGGTGGTAGAAGAAGTGTCCCGACCAGCATCTGCATCAAGGAGAAAATCCACAATAATTATGTAGGTAGTTGCATCCATCCGCATTCAAGACTTACACCTGCGTCCGGGCATTGGATTCGGCTACCCACATAAGCTGCAAATGAGGTGGGGGTGGGGTCGGATTTTCTGTCGGCTGCTGTGATGAGGATTGCCGTCAGCTATATATACTGATGCTGACCCGTGCACTACGTCATACAAGACGCCTGGAGCAAGAAGCTCAAACGAGCCAGCCATCCGATTGCACAGTCTCATGGCTGAATGTGAGAGTTTTAGGTCTGCGGCGGATCCGGGAAGGAGTTCCCCGCGTCTGGGAATTTCGTACTTCTTCTAATTGGGAAAGCCCTGAGATTCCCGAAGTCAAAATTGTGGCAGGATTGCACGTACAGGACGGCTAACCTATTGCGGTACTTAACGATGCGCTTTCCAAGCCACCTTCACATTCAAATGATCCCCACGACTCCGTTCTTTCATCATTCTTCAACCCTGTAGCCATCTGCCATCACGATTCATCGCCGAGGATCCCCAACGCTGCTTCTTCTCCCGCACCTTTCTCAGATGACCGCACGCATACTAACGCATTTGCAGGCAGAAGATGATTCTGCAGGGGCGACCGTGCAGTGTGTCGCTCAGGGACTGCGCTCCCCTGGCCTTGGAAAAGCTGTATTGGTTCACCTCCTGTCTCTCACTAAAAGGAGTTCAAAAGCGCAAATTCTCGGAAGTTATTGCAATCAGCGAAGACTGCATTAATGATTTGAACTAGAGATGAGGAAGAAACATTGTCGAAATCGTGCTAGGACACATCAACGGGCCGCTGAGGAAGGAGAAACGGGACCAAACGGTCGGAAACCAAATCATGTGAACTTCGAAAGCGAAGGGCTACCCTCCCACGATGACCATCGAAAAGGGCTCTCGGATCCTTTTCCTATTGAAAAGTTCCACATCGATGACCTCGCGGCAAGCACGACCAATAAGGTGAACAGGATGGAGAAAGAAACCGGCCCAATACCTGAACCATCACAGCTCCCCACCGCCATCAGCACTTGGAACTCTCGCATCCCTCCAAGCGCGGGCAACCCTTTCTACAATTCCCACCAACGGTGCGACCCTCCATGTACCTCTCTCAACGTGGCTCTGTACTAGCAGCATGAACACGCTCACGCTGCTTGAAATGTAGAAAGCGCGGACGGCGGCGCGGGTCTCACGTCGAATATTGACTTGGCGATGAGCGAGGTGGTACAGAATCGTTAGCATCTAGCGCTCCGTTCGTCAGTGCCCGAAACCTTGCGATGGTGAATGATGTAGGAATGGGGCGCATGGCAGGTGACAGAAGATTTAAGCCCCGAAGCTCACCAAGGTCGACACACTCTTCTATGGGTGGTCGAATACAAGGTCCGGATGTAAGTGTAAGTTTTGACCGCACACACTTACGTCTGGGCCTTGTATTCAACTACCCATCCCATGTAAGTATGGTGGGACCACTCTGCGAGGCAGATGCGGGTGGGCCAATTTCTTTTGTCACCCGCTGTGGGGGTGAGGAACATTAAAAGAACCAAAGAGGGCTTACAATAGTGATGCATATCCAAGCAGGGAGTAAGAGACGGGGATCAGAGCTCGCGCCAGAAAGATGAAGCCACCATGAGGTTGTGTAGACGTTGATGGCTGAGAGAGTGAAGAGACGGACGAGGGTGGCAGAGGGCGTGTAATTGAGCAGCCTGTATAGTGCAGTATTGCATTGTCAGCTGCGGTTTCTGTCTTGTCCGTCATCTCATGTGTTGATTCTCTCTAACTCTGCAATCCTTTATGATCCCCAACCATTCTTACCCTTCCAGCCATTTGCAGGAAGCCGTTTGAAGGGTTCCAGTCCATTTCATCTCCCAGAGCAAAAGTTTAGGCGGAAGCAGGGTTGAGGAGAGACACTTACCATCGAGACATTAGGCAATCCGCGAAGTAGAAGGAAAGATATCCTGATGCTGTGCACTGAACACGAAATCGCAAGTTAGCAAGCAATCCTCATGTTAAACCCGAACAGAAAACAGCACCGTCCCTCCGACCATTTCAAGGTTTCCTTTCTTCTCCACGCATGGCTTGAGGGCAGGTACGCTCATCAAAAAGCCAGCTCAAAACAGGGTTCGACTCACCCACAACGCTGCCAATGCAACCTCTGTGATCACCAGACTTGCCACCTCGGCTCCCGTTTCAGATTCTGTCGCAGCGCCATCGAACCCTACCCTCCCACCTATGCCACCACCCCTCCATCCCGCAACTCCCCATTCAACGTCCCTGTCCAGCCCCCCTCTCAATGCACTGATTGATAGCTGCCAGACCAGCATCATACACCTCGCAAACCACCATATAGGTGGCGCCGTCGCTAGGCCCCGACACAGCAGCAGCGGGACGTGGAAGGACTCTTTGACCCCAAGCAAGACGGCGATACGAGGATGGAGAGCAGAGGAGGGTGGTTCGGCATTTAGAGAGCCTTGTCGGTCAACATTGTGAGACTGCGGGTTGCTATTCAAGTCCACGCCAGGATCCTCACGAGATAGCGTTCGGCTGAGGTCCGGCGAGGAGGCCGCGGCCATGCGAGTGGCGGCACTAGAGCGACGGCGAGCGTGCACTTGCGCCGTTGCATGTGCCTGCTGCTGCTGCTGCTGGGATTCTGGAGTGGAAAATGCGGGAATCGCCGTGTTCGCTGGGTTGGAGCAGCGGCGAGATGGCGGCCGTGATGACGTAGACATGGCAGTTAGCGGCTGGGGAATTCCTTGTGTCTGGTATTGCGATGGGACACGGTCATCCGGGGCGAAAGGATCTTTGGGCGTGTACGATGGTGGAGGTGTTGACGGCACTGCTTGCGGCTGAGCGAGCGGAGTGGAAGGTGCCGAGGCTGCGAAGGGGTGGCGGGCTCCCGGACGCGCACGCTGGTGCGGCAGTTGGGACGACATTGTGTTCCTGTTGGTGTGGTGCTGTGGGTCACTGCTCCCAATGATGCGCGCTGACGTAGGTCTGCTGCTGTTGGTTGCAAGTGCTGCGAGGCGGTAGTAGATGGACGCAAGTCTCAGCGTCTCTGTTGCTGACGTGGAATCACGGCTGCGCAAACGAGCGAAACGAAGAGAAGAGAAGGTGCTCAGACGAGCGGCAGGCAAGCTAACGGACTGCGGGGCACACACGCTGGCTGTGGTTGAGAAGCGCTCCGTACGTCATTGAAAAGCAAGCTGTTGCACACTGGCGAAGGGACGGTCGACGGGGAAGAGCGACTGGGACTCGCAACAGAGAAAGGAGTGCGGGTGCAAGGTGGCGGGACGTGGGCAACGCGAAGAGATCGGACCCTTTTTTTTTTTTCCTGTGTGCACGCGTTCAAGGCATGGCGACAGGGCGCCGACTGAGCCGCGAGCAAGGAAGGTGGGGTGGAAAGAGAAAAAAGGGAGGGAGGATGCGTCGAAGGGACCGCTTGACCGGGGCACCAGTTGGAACGCGGCTTACGTCTCGCCGGGGGTGGTGCGACAGTGTGGTGGAGGTGCGGGCCAGAGGGGTGGGAAGGCCGGGCTTGGGGGAAGAGGCTAGAGCTTGGGGATGGATGGGGGAGGTGTGGTCGGATCGCGTCTACGCCTGGAAACCGTTCCTTCTTCCCCGGATTTTTTCTTAGGGCTTAGCGCCAGGGTCCAGGAACCGTGACCAAAAAGCAAGGAACGGAGGGAGAGCACCCGATCCCGGACCGCGCTCCGTCATCGCTCGCCTTACCGCGCCCGCCGCCACCTGCTCGTGTGCTTTGTTTGATGCCAATAAATTTACAGTGTACATATGCGTACAGCTCTCCCTGTTGCTTTGCCTCGGCTTCGATCGGCGCCGCATCTACTGCTTACGCTAACTCGCCATCGACCTGGGCCCACAACACCCCCCACGTCCCTGTTGAGCCACCACAACCACGCTAACTATCCGCCAGCCCTATCTCAAGATACTAAATCTTCGACACTCGACTCCTCCACCATGCCCCATACCGACCAGCTCTCCTCCTTGCCCATCCACATCCTCTTCTGAAGCACAAAATACTCCGCTACGCTCCTCGCGCTCTGCTGCATACGCTCGGGAGTAATCTCTCCGTCCTCCCCGACCGGCAATTCTTGGCCGGCCGCGTCCACCGTGCGCACTCTCCCCGCCCTGTCTTTTTGCAAGTAGCTTCTCACCAGTGCCTGCTTCGATTTTATGCGAAAGACTATCTGGCGAATGCAGCATGGCTTCGTTTTCGTATCAACGCCAGGAATGGGAAGTTTGACGACGCGATCGGACACGATGCGTGGCCGCGAGTGCGATAGCCGCGCCCAGTGCAGGGACTCGTTTGGCTTGCGGGCGTGGATTTGGGAACGGAAGCGGCTTGAAATACCATCGGTGCAGATGCGAGAGAGGTGTTCGATGTCGCCGCTTGAGGAAGGTCAGCAGCTAACCTCTCTGTGCAGCCGAGCGTCATAGGGCTCTTACTAGGCAAACGCGGTGTACATATCCTCGTGCAGCTGGAGTACGAGCTTGGAGATCCCGCGTCTGCTGATAACGGGGCGCGGCTTCACTGTCGTGAACTTATACACAAGCCGGCTTTTTCACGTACGAAGGCTGGTCAGCACCATTCCGAAGTTTCCATCTTCCCTCTCGAGGCCACTCTCGCGCCGGGGGACAGGAGTGACCTACCTGATAATGTCGAAAACTCTGGTCTTCGCCCAATGGTACTCCATTTTGAGTCTCAGCCTCGGCTCCCTGACCAGACTAGGCACATTGATGCCCGTTGGCCTGATGAATGTATCTATAGCCAGATGCCATCAAATCAGCCCTCGACTCCCGAGCTCCAGAACAATTTCCTCGACCTTCACGTCCTCAGACGACGTGAAGTGCAGAGCCAGCTCTCCCGGCTCAATGGCACCCAAAGTAGCTGCAGGAGAAAAGGAGCATACCAGGCATCAACCCGACATCGGTCGGCATCTCGTCAAGGTTCTGCGCCTGCATGGTCACCATGCTCGGCATTGCCTTGCGCTTCTGCATGTCCCCAACCATGCGCTTCATGCCGGGCGACAGTTCTACCTGCCTGGCACCGACAGTGCCGAAGCTTCTCACTCCATGCGCACATTTCTGCAGTATCCGCGAATGGCGTATCCGGTGCGGGGAAGTGGAGGTCGAAGGCGTAGCGGAAGAAAGAGACCGGTAACCAGCAGCGCGGGTGGCGGTGGCGGCGGCAGTACGGAGTGGGAGTGCGAGCAGCGGCGTGCGCCGTATGGCCAGCGAGGAAGCCATTGTGATCACGGCGGGCACGGGCGACGAAGCCGTTGGGTGGAGGCGGGACGACAATGCGGTATGTTGCTCTCAAGAATAGCGCGGAGGATGCTCGGACGGCGGACTCGCGGAAAAAGTTCGAGACGGGCGCTTTCCCCGGTGGAACGCGGTCACGTGACAGCCCGTCACCGGCCATCTTCCAAGAAACCTACGCGCGGCTTCCACGTTTGAGTTTGCACGTCATCAGGCCTCCAGAAAGAAATGCTATTTAAGAGACGATTGACGCGCGCTATGAACTCCGGGTGGACACTAAGAGGTATATCCAGCAGTGACGCCAGCCACACGCCCATGCAACTAAGTTCCCACGCCCACATGCTCCCGGAAATGCTGCTAAATGACTTTTAGAGCCAGACGGAAACAATTACTGGCTCGACTTACCTTTCATCGTTGTGCCTGACGTACTCACTGAAGCCCATTAGCCCCAGCCAGACGGCCTCTTCGCAGCGGATCGTGCGGCTGCCCTGGTTCGGCACCAGATTCACCCACGCGTCGAACATGTCGCCGACGTTCTTCCCCGTCACGCCCTTCGTCACCAGGTCCTCGTCCGCCATGGCCGCCACCTCGAGCCCAGAGACGCCGCCGAACACGAGAATCATATGCTTGAACTCCCTCGGCAACGTAAACCCACGCCCGTTGTCAGATTTACCGCCGCCCCCGCCGCCGACGTCTTCCTTGGGCACGCCGCCGCGAGCCAAGATGCGCGAAACGGGCATGCCGCGCTCGCTCGTACCGATGGACACATCGTAGCCGCCGTCAAAGGGGCATTCGGTGAAAACCGCCGATAGGCTGCTAGCCTGGCGCGTGTGGTAGCCCCAATAGTACCCGGCCTCTTCACGCGGCTGCGCTGGATCGACGGGCTGGGCCTCCAGGCCGTAGTAGTGGCCCGGATCCTCGGCAGAAGCTAGCTTGAGCGTAACGCGCGTGTGGGGAGGGATGGGCTTCTCCAAGTCAAGCTGGACAGGTTGCGGAAGCCCCGCGTCCACGACAGTGTACGGACTAGCCGCGGTTCCGGTGCCAGCATTAAGATCCAGCATCACCGGAGGGCTGTTGCTGTGCCTGATGAAGGCCGCCAACGGTGGACTCCCCTTCTTGAACTTCTTCTGCTTCTTCAAGGAGATGATCTGGCTAGGCTTGCTAGGGGCCGGCGGGGAGCCCGAGTACGAGCTTCCACTGTGCGAGCCGGACCAGCTGCTGGCGTCGTCGGACGCGTTCGGATCCAGCACGACACCTTCGCGGTATTGGCACCACTCGTCGGCACGCAGGTGGTGCGGCATGTCGAGGCTTGGTAGCGTGCCGGCCGTACGCAAGTTCGGGTGCAAGGGGAAAAGGGCCTTGCGCAGATTTGGCGGTGTCTCGAGGTAGGAGAGCAGGTGGTACAAGAAGAAGCCGGGGTCCGAGTAACCGGTATAGCTTGCGTAGTCTGCACTTCCCACGGTGCCGAATCCATTGTAAGAGCCCTTCCCAAAGTCCTTGCAGCCGTCGTCGCTGAAGCTACGAGGGAAGCCGGGGCTCCCGTTCACAGGGCTGCCTCTGCCTCTGTTGAGCACCTGGCTCTGCTTGTCATCGAAGACGACGATTTCGTCGACGCAAAAAACGGTAGCGGCGCGTGCGATGGCGCCGGCCAAGGAGGTTTTGAGGTCGTGTGATTGAGCACTGCGACATGGTCGGGTTAGCTGCTCTGCACGCGAGCAAGACGGACTTGACGAGCCATGTGCGAGCCCTTACTTCGCAATAATGCTTCCCGGAAGCGCAATACTCAGAGTGTGGGAGCGTCCCCTGATTGGGGTGTAAACGGCGGTCGGTCTGCTGGTGTCGGTGCCGTTGCTGCTTGCATTGGCCTGCCGATCGGCCAAGTCCAAGATGGTGTTCGGACGCTTGCGTTTCTGGGCGACGATCAGTTGTCGGGGCACGTTTGGGATAGATACGGGGTGGCGACGGACCTTGAACTGCTGCAGATGGGGAGCCATTGTGGCTTGCGTGTGAGGAGTTCTCGCGCGACTCGGAAGCCTCCCATTGCCAGCAAGCTCGCATCGATCAACCTCAGGCCCACAGATGACGTTGCCGCCAGGAAAAGCGGATGCTGTTCTCATGATTGCAATCGCGATGGACCACTACAATACCGGGGACATGCTGGCATCGGGCCATCTCCGCCAAATGCCGCGAAACTCAGCGTCAATTGAAGTCAAGAACCGCGACAAAGAGGCTCCCAAACGCTCACCACGCCGCGCGCTTCCCCACATTCGGTTCAAGCCCGATGCTGACGACTGCAGCTGTGGCGCCGCCCGGCCCGCCGGCGATCTGCCACACATCCGCCCCGGTGTTTCCAGTGCGAATTAGCCGAGTCGCCGTCGCTCCGCCGCACACGTCACCTCCACTTCGCTTTGCTCAGCAGGCCCTTGGGCCAGTCCAGAGTTGGGGGAGGAGAATACTCCGCTGCCATCATCTATCCACATTTAGATGGGATCTGGGAAAGCGCATGAGCAACGCTGTTTTTCCCAGCTACAGACCCTCCTGCTCGAACACAATTCATGTCGCGAGAGTGTCGTGGTCGTGCCAGACAGTTACCGAGACGCACAAACGCTCTGCTTACCGTAAAGTCATATCTGCTGGTTAATTCATGGGGGTGGGGGGCAGTTTGCGACTGCCTTGAGACGCGATGGTAACCTTGCGTCATTGCACCTTCCAGAGGTGGTCAGAAATATAGTTGACATACGAGGTCTTTCCTTTTCGATATGTGTAAAAAGCCGCAGGAAGTGCAGCTCTTTTTTCTGCACTGACTATTTCCTCATACTCACACACTGCGAGTCTGTTCACACTTCGAAAATCCGCCCCTCTGAACATGGCTGGCTCTCATGATCACGGCCATCCTTATGACATGGATGCAAGCAATCGACAGGACACCGGAATGGTTTCCATCACAGCCAGGGAACACAGCCAGCGACAACTTCGTCATAACATAAGACTATCAAATCTAGACCGTGGGGAGCGGCTCACCGAAAAAAGCCTCGACGACACCAAAGAGCATTTAAGACAAGTACGGCACGAAATAAAACAACAGCAGCAATGCCAACCGGTTCAACCAGCTACGGAATTCAACACTGGATATACAGAGACTGCCGGCAGAGGAAATGCCACGACCGACCCGTTCGCGCCATCTCCTTGCGGGAAACCTGCTGCTCCCAGCCAGACGCACGGCGCAGGAACCGGCATAAACTCCAGAAATGCTACTTCGCGTCGCCCATCTTCCCTTGGGCAGACTAAACAGTCCCCGCGCCCTGGTCCATACAACCGAACCTTGCACAAGAGGTTCTCCACAAATGGGCCATCGCCATTTGGTTCCCCATTTCAATCCTCACGGGCGGACAGCCGCCACGAATGCTCCGAGTATAGGCCTCCGTTGCAAGATCCGCCTGGAATGCCGACCATAGTCGGCATGACTGCCACTGCTCCTGCTGCCAGCCTCCCTTTCAGCCCCTTCTACGGTCGCCCTCAGGGCCCGAGTGCGGCCCCGGATTCTGTACAAGAACGCTCGACCAGAGATGACGGCACCTGATCACAGAAAGGGACGCGGAAGTCGAGGTTCAGTGAAGACGGTCTATGACGGAATTTGAACTGCGTATGTGGGTGCATCAAGTCTCCGTATGGATGCTTTGCACCATTCCAGACCTCCATTCTACCCACGGATTGTTTGCATCGCTTCAACTGACGGTGGAACAAAAGCGTGGGGTTCGAAAAGGGGGAAGTCCCGCAACGCACTGTAGTACCGCTCGGAAATGCGGAGGATGCGGATCGTCCTCGACTGATGCTCACATGATGGCCGACGGTGAAACGGGAAGAGGGAAAACCAAGCGAGATCAACCACCAGATCTTCATTGCCGAGATTCTCCAAGAGATTAGTAATTTGGCTGCATACAAGAAGGTGAAGAATAAGGTTTTACGTCGGCATTGTCGCCACCAGTGCACGGATATTTTTCACTAGTTCTCTCGTCAAGGTTGGCATTCCGTGGTACAGGATTCTGGAACTCAAGGGGAGTGAAGAGGGCTTTTTTTTTTTTTTGAGACGGCGACCCCATG
>JAJMYO010000262.1:0-40342 GCA_023087385.1 Diplodia sapinea | reverse complement strand
CCCCCACTCATCCAAACTACTATCTGCAGACCACACACACACACACACACACACAACAATCGCTTTCATCAACGACGCTGCCCACTCAAGCAAACCAAAGAAATCCCACCAGCCCTCCCGCACCCCCAAAGCGCGCGCCACACACACACCCAATAATCCCTCGGCCGCCTCCCCCTCCCAACAAAGCCATAGTTCGTCCCGTATCGCGCCATACCCCACCCGCCTGCTTTCAGCCTCGCTTACGCCGGCCAAGTCCGACCGTGGACGGGCAATGTGTGGCGGTATGTAACCGCTGCATGTATGTATGCGTTACATCTCACCCATGTGCGTACGTACGTACCCCAGACGCGCACGCGAGCACATCAATCGCGCAGCAGACGTGAATGACCCATGCCTACCTACGTGCCCATGCGCTTCTTTTCACTCACGCGCGGGCGCTATGTATGGCGTTGCAGAGGGCTAGGAGAAAAAAGCACGGGTGACGAGAGGGGGAGCAACGTGATCCACACTGCTGTTGCCTTCGTCATTCGTTCGTACGCTAAACTCCCCATCCAGTTCTATCCTGGCATCTTATGTGCGGATGTGTGTGTGTGTGTGTGTGTGGATGAGTGTGCATTCCCCCGCACGTTCCTATGTGGGGTGAGAGACTGGGGGTGTGGTGAGAGACTACTGGACGACAGCGCTCAAGCAGCGATGAGAAAATCGACTCGAAACAACCACCGTGGCTCCAACTCTCTCTACACCAAAAAGCAAATAGGAGAAGGAAGAAGCAAAAAACAATAGCGGCAAATGCGCGTGGCATCCGAGACTCGAACCGTTTCCGATTCATTCCAAGCTCCAGCAAATGAGCGCGCTCGTCATCGCTAAAGGACAAATTCTTAAGACCCGCCGTCTCGCCTACCCGGCGGTTGCAGAAGCGCGCTTCGTAGTCCTCAAGTCCACTTAGTGCCCCCTCATTTTTCGCCTCACCACTTGTCGGCTGTAGGTAGAGATTTCCTACTCGTCGGAAAAAGCAAATGGGCAAATGGTGTGGAAAGGGGGGAGAGGTCGAAGCCCCTAGGTCCGATCTGATGTGCAGGTTATCGCCAGAATCCTTGCCGTGCCGCTCTTAGATGGCGTCGACTTGACATCATCGGCACGTTTCCACGGAGTTAGAAGTATCTGCTGATTTTTTTTTTTTTTCCATTTCAATTTCGTAGGATTCGTTGCTCGTTTGTCTGTTTGTGAATGCCAGCGTGAAGTATCCCAGGCCGTGACCTGGAGAGCAATGGCGAGGGAAAGGTACTACATAGAAGACAGGGAAATGGATATACCACAGAAACACCATCAAAGCAAAACGCCTTTCCGACCCTCAGGATAAAGTAATGTACAGCCTATCGTAACAGAATGGATAATCGTGTCGAAGCCTCGCTGGTTTCCGCGATACGAAGGCTCTTAGCACAGCGGTTCTTTCTTCCCATGCCCATCAGGAGCACAACGGTCCTACTGATCGACATAACTCGGCGCTGCAGTTCCAAGGAGCGTCGACTGATAGGAATAAGCAACGATTGCGGTGCCAATGGCGAGAGCAAGGACCCTGCATGCCAACGTCAGCAATCTGCGCAACTGTAGGGCGTGGATACGGCGGCGAGCAAATTGGAAATCACTCCAAACAACCCTCTCGTGTCCAACCATGCAGTAAGACGAACAGAATGCTTACGTAGCACGTCCTTGTCCTCCACACACACGCGTGAACCATCTGACCACTGGTCCCAACCAGCTGCCAAACAAATTGTTCCAGAACTTGATCATGAATGAAGAGTTTTGTTTGTTGGGAGTCACCTTGGCCGAATGAGAAGTAGAAGGGCGATCGACTTCGGCGCTGGCTGCGGAAGGTTCCAGGTTGGCAAATTGCGGCTCAGAATTTGGCAGGCCTTTGGTGCCGTCTGTGTCATTGGATTGGCCCTCGGCGTCTCTGGAATTTTCTTCACCAGTGACTGTGACCACAGAATCAGCGCGATCGTGTCTTTTGCCATCCTCATCATCCTTTGGCGTCAAGGGAGGTGTTGGAACAGCAGGGATTGGTCGTTCGACTACAGGTTCCGGAACCGTCCGTGATGGTAGTTCGTCGACATCCTCTCCTTCGCTTTCTTCAGTCTCCTTGATGGAATCCAGCGGTGAAGCAGGCGGTATAAGTTCCGACGACGACCGTGACGTCTTCCGGCGCGGCGAAGTGTCAATATCTTCTGGAAGAGCGATATCTACCTCCCTGCGGCTCGCTAAGGTTTGAAGATGCTCGTAAATTGTCTCGCGGCGGGTTGGGAACGGCTCGATCGAAGGATCATTGATGTCTTCATCGTCCATCATATCCTTGAGCGAAGTGTGGGACTTGTGCTGCGACTGGGAGGGGCTCCTCGGCGGACTGTCAATTGCAGACACAGATATGGACTCGTGACGGAACAGCGGCATGTCGCCGTCGAATTCCACCGGCGCAAAGTCTGCTGCTGCAATCGCATCTTCGCCGGCTTCACTTCCTGCATTTGATACAGACGTAGATCGCTCGTGCGGAAGAAGCGGGGCCTCGTCGTCAGAGAGTGGCTCCAGTTCTTCGTGCGGTAGCAATGGAGAGTGTTGATCTTCCATCGTCGGAGTTTCCGCAGGTAACTCGGACTCGGGAACCAGTTTGAGTCTGGAAAGCTCCTTCGGCTCTTCAACGTCGCCAGTAACAACTACCTTGTCAGGCTCTGCATCTGCGGCTCTCTTTTCGTGAGCATCTTGCTGTCCTTGGGTTGCATTGGGTCCGAGGTCGTCTCCATGCGCAGGCTCATCATCGGTTTTCTCAATGACGACCGAAGGTACCAAGATGTTATTCTGCGTGTCTGGTTTCACAGGGCTCGAATTAGCTTCAGGCGATTCAAACTCGCCATCAGGCTCCGCGTCTGCTGTGCGTTTCGACGCATCCTCTCCGAGACTTGCAGGTCTCTTGCCACCGTACACAGGCTGTTCTGCGTCGGGAACTTTTTCGACAACAGTGAAAGGAAGAGGGGCTGGTGCAGGATCAGAATGTAACCTACCACCTTCACCATCCTTCAATATGTCACTTGTTGTCGCGTCTTCGGCAGCGATTTCAGGAGCAGAGGAAGTGCTGCGCGGCCCGCCCTTATCCAAGGCAGGCGATTGTGGCGGGGTGACGAGGAGGAGGTTGTTGCGGTTGCCGGCGTCATCGCATACTACAACGCACGTCAGTGGATGTTGCCCAAGGGGGGCTGATAGAACCTACCTATCGGCGCACTCTCGTCACAAACCCACCAATCACCAGGCCCAAGTCTGAATTTGTACTGGTATTCGCCTGTTTCGACGGCATCGAAGCTCTTCTCGAAAATGAGGTCCCCAGACGCTGTGCGCTCATCTTTCACGCTCATCTCGATCGGCTCCCATGATGGGGTTGTGAGCGACGAGGCGACGAAGACAGGTGGGAGAGTGCCTGGCACCGAGAAGGTGATTGTGACGGGCACTTTAGGCCTGGAGAGATCCATTGCTTCTGGTGGGGCGTACCAGCTCGAGAGGTAGCGAGAGGGACGATGAAGCCTAAATGAACTCTTTGAGGCGGCGTGCTTGATGGATTGAGGAGGCCTGTTGGTGCCGCCGAGGTCAGCTTCGGAGACAGCGGGCTTGAGGTTGAGGTAGGGGCCCCGGCGCTTCGGGGGCTGCTTGTGAAGAGGCATTGGGAACAAAAGAGACGTCCAATGCACGCTGGCCGGAGCGATTGGGCGGATCAATGAGGATATATGGGATGTTGCGGGAGGGTGGGCGAGGATCGAGGGCGTAGATATTGCCAACGTACCAGCAGCGGGAGGACAAGCGTTAGTGTGATGGCTGAGCAGCGCCTGCTGTGTGTGAGTGGTAAGGCGGAGTGAGGAGGAAGCTTTGAGGGAAGCGTTAGAAAGCTATGCGGGATGGGAGGTGCGGGAAGGAGGTGGTAGACTTGGCAGGCGCGGAGGGCGGCAAACCATGGTTCTTGTGGGCTATGCACCGGCCGTTCAGGTCAGCGCCTGGAGCCTGGGCTGGTGCAGCGCTGCGGTTTTGGGAAGCTTGTTGGGCACCGTGCAGGACCAGTGAGGCGGGCAGGCTGCATCCTGGTGGCTTGCCGCTGTCCAAAGCTCCCACGGCTCAGCGGCTGGGGGCGCGCGCGGATTATTGCGGTGCCCAGAACGCGCCAGAGCTGCCAGCGCCTGCCAGCGCCTGCCACAGCCCTCCCGCCGCAGGCCTTGGAAGCGGCGGGTCCCAAACTACTTGCGCAACCGTGACGTCCAGACCGCGAGAATAGCCTTCGCCTTCCAGCAGCGATCAGCACGCCCCGTTGCGCGGCCGCCGTACGGAGCGCCCCTGCAAGCTGCCCTGGTGAGCCACTGCTCACGCCACACACGCTACGCGCTCCGTCACCATTTCTTCATCTCGCGCCCCATCTCGGCCCGTTGCCGTGCGTCTGCCATCCCGTCAGCCTGCCCGTTTGCGTCTTGGCTGGGATGCGCGTCCCTGTGCCTGGCCAACCACGTTCGCTGCCCTGCCGGGATGGCTGTCTCGCACAGCGTCATCTGAGCGCTCAATCCATGCTGCCAATCATCGGAGCTGCGCCGCGCGTGCCACTGCCTGCCACCTGTCGCCCGACACCTCACCTCCAGCACATTTCACTCCACCCAGATGACTGCCAACAGCTGTCAGGGTCCGCGCCACTGCAATGGAGACCCCGCCAGTCATTCCGTTTGCCCACCGTCTTCTGTGCTAGCTGAATCGGTCCTGTGCGAGCGCCTTTGCTACCGTGTTCTTTCAGCTGCTTGAGCCAAACTGGCTCCGAACGGCTCGCGCAATTCCCTGGCGTCTTTGTGCGAGTCAACGATGCGGTGCCACAAGACTCCGGTTCGTTGCAGCATCTCACGACAGTCGGAACAACAATTCCAACAGCAGTCAGCATAGTGCAAACGGATTTCATCATAGTTCCATCTGACATATTGCTCAGAGATTTGAAGTCCTCGTTACGCCGCATGCTCCATCGAGTATTTCGTTTCTCGGCGCCACCAAATCTCATCATTCATTCCAGAACCTGCCCGCGACCAAGCGCGCGATCCAAGCAATGCTTGTTTTGGCTGACACATGGCCCCGGCATTCCTTGTACAACTTCGCTGCGTGGCTACTGGAATGCAAGCCTCCACCAGTTGACGAAGATACAGACGGATGGACCGCTCAAAACGACATCGGCCATTTTGTCAGACTTAAAACGTTCATGTCTACCCCCTGATGAGAGACTCGCTCCGCGTCAATATGCCCGCTGTCCGTCAAATTCGGTGATCGATATCTCACTGTTGTATCTGAATTGATACTCCCGACGCTCATTAAGGAACCTCAAATGTTTCCAAATTTCATCACTCCAATGTCCTGGACACTTTCCAATTTGAGGGACATGCCAAAATTCCGAACTTGACTGAAAAAATAGTGACTGGGAGCTCCATGCATAGCACGCGCTTTTGGGACATTCTCGAATTCGGACATAGAATTTCAACGTCACGGCTAATTGGGGAGAGTGCTTACCCACTGAGGTGATGCGGGCCGTTGAATCTTCGCAATAACTGGGATGAAACCAGCTCTTATGGGCTGATGGCTTACGCAGCAGCTTACAGTTTCCCTTCCAGGCATTTTGTATGGTCGCTAACAGTCTCGGCTTTATCACATGATCACCTACACAGCCACTTCACGGTGTATCACAGAGTCAGTCATCACCCATGGAGCATCAAAGCTAAGTTTGCGACATAGATGCATGGACTATTATAGACACGTGCGGAACACCCCCTCCTTTGCTTACTCAGACTACGTGGAAATACTTGATATGACCTTCTCCGACCTTGAGGACTTGTGCACACATAACCATCTCCAATATGGATGGAAGGGCACTGCCGATAGAGAAGGAGATGGCTCAAGGTTTCCAGACCCCTTATAGGCCCTCCAAAACCCAGAGAGTAAACGTGCCACCGTATGAGCGAGAGGGATACCAATAGAGTAGACCGAGACCGAGAATCCCGGGGCCGTAAGAAAGAAGGATTGAACTACAGAAAAAAAAACGGAAAGGTCAGAGAAAAGAAAGAGAGGGAAGTTGCTTCACCGCCGCAGAAATTCGGGCCTTGGCCCACGTGGCGAACAGCGCGAAGGCCAATCCTGGAAAAGACACGCCAAGTAGGTCTGGAGAAGGAGGCAAATGACTCCGAATAGGTACGTGTATCGTGCAAGTGGGTATAGGCGTGTTTGAGGACTGTATGTTCGTGGCGAAAGGCAGCGAATGAGTGGTTGTGGGGGTTTCGTGGATGCGGCTGCTGGGTAGTTTTGGCGCGCTACGGAGGGCTGCTGAAACAGCAGCACAGTTAGCGCTGCGCGTGTCGTCAGATGAGCTGGCTGGCAGCAGCACCTCCAACTCGCGTGCGCTCGCCTTCAGAAATCATCGTGTGCGTTCGCCAGCCGCGCTGTGGAGCTCAGCCGGTTGCTCAGTTTCCGGAATCGACAGACTCCCCCAGTCCGCCAAGCGCAACAGCGAATGGCGCGCTACACCGCTGACTGCGCTTGTGCTTTTCGCGCCTCCGACCTCCACCTTTACCACCTCCAGCTGCCGGCAGCATCACCGTCGCTCGCTTCGCCTCTCTCCGAATCCCAATCCCGACCCAGTCGCGCAGGCCGCGCGCCGAAACCCACATGGCTGGAGGTCCGCAGAGCGGTCCGCTGATGGACCTGGAGAAGGAGCTGTCATGTTCGGTGAGTGAGAGAGTCAGAACGCAGGGGCACGGCCGGCGGATCCCCCAGCTTCCTCATTCCGCACACCCCGCCAGCACGGGCGCCCCCCTCGCTCTGCCCACGCATTGCTGACGATCCTGCAAACAGATCTGTACCGACGTGCTCTACCAACCGCTGACGCTCCTCGACTGCCTGCACACCTTCTGCGGCGCCTGCTTGAAGGAATGGTTCTCATGGCAGGCCCAGAGTGCCACCACCGCCCACCCGTACACCTGCCCCTCATGCCGCTCATCCGTGCGCGCTACGCAGCCCAATGCCACCGTCACCACCCTCCTCGACATGTTCTTACATGCAAACCCGAGCCGCGGCAAGACCGACCAGGAGAAGGATGAGATGCGCAAGGTGTACAAATCTGGCGATAACGTGCTGCCAAAACTTCGCAGGAGACGGCGTGATGACTCGGACGAGGAGGACCGCCGTATGCTCGAGGAGGTGCGCCTGCTCAGTCTGCAGGAAGTTGGCGTGAGTAGTAGTGGGAGCGACACTATCAGCCCGTCTGCAGAGAGCCGCCGGCGGAATCGTAGCCGTGACCGGGAAGAGAGACGCCGCAGAGCTCGAGACGCCTCGGCGTCCAGAAGCGCCCAGCAAGAGACCGTCAGGAGCCACGACACATCGCCGAGGCCGCGTCGCGTGATCGAGCACCAGGCCAGCTTACGGTCACTTTTGAGTACATCCGACTTTGATTCGCAAGAGATGGAGGAGGAGATCATGCGTCAAATCAGGGAAGATGGTCTGCTGGACGGCATTGACCTGGAGAACATTGATACTTCTCAAGAAGAGGAAATCACAGAGAGAATCGCGGCTGCGTTCCGCCGTCGCCAGAGGGAACGAGAAAGAGCCAGGTTTAGAGCAAGGCATGAGAGATCACGCAGCGGGAGTCACTCGGCAACGCGCCAGGCGGAAGGAGATCGCCCCCCCAGGAGACCGCGCCCACGAGCGGAGAGTGCCAGCCAGGAAGCAGTCCCACAAGTAACGCAACCCCAACCACACCCGCAAAACCAAGCTCGATCTCAATCGCAATCGCAATCGCAAGCAAATTCGCAATCCCGGCCACCTGTCTCTCGCCCGCATCTGTTTGAAGCGGTCAATGGAGCATCTCGCGAAGGGTCGCGAACTCGATCCTCGAGCCAGGATAGCAATCGGACCGCTCGCCGCCACCACAACCCAAGAGGTCTGTCAATTGACTCTACCAGGCCTACAGTCCGGTCTGCGACAGATCTCACAAATCGACCGCAACCAACGCAGGAAGGAAATGCAGTAGACAGGCAGCGGCCAAGTCAGAATGACCGAAGGGTGACCGATCCAGAGCGTATTGTCCGCGCTTCGGATGTTCTGCTCGAGAGGCAGCAAGGAAATCAGTCGGCTGAAAACTCCCCTCGCCGAGCCGTGTTCACTTCAGAAATGTTCCACAGTCCGCCTTTGAACACGCCAGCGGCCGCTGCTGAAGCGCACGCTAGTCTGCGTCAGTTTCCTGGGATAAATTCGCGGATTGTTACAAACACCCCCGTGCTTGCACCTATGCGACGCCACAATAGCTCAGACTCTGGAAATTTGAATGCAAGACCTTCTTCGTCCGGCACTTCTGGTCCACGGCCCACGTACACTGAGCCATCAATATCGTGCAATCGTTGTGGTAAGCAGCATATCGAGTACTCACTGCACTACAACTGCCGAAAGTGCAATGATGGCAACTATAATCTTTGCTTGCGGTGCTATCGTTCGGGGCTGGGCTGTAAGCACTGGTTCGGCTTTCCCTCTAGGGCATGGGAGAGATATGAGCGTAGAGCTCCTCCAGGCGGCTACCCTCCCGGCTATGATCATCCTCACTTCCTTGCAGGGCGTCGTTACAGTAGGCCACGGAAAGACCCCGTGGGCTCTGGGTCTGGTGATACACCTCTGACCGAAGAGGATCCATCTCAGCGCCTTCAGTCCGGTGTTTTCTGCGACATATGCCTTGCGTTCTCGAATGGTTGCTATTGGAAGTGCGACATTTGCAACGAAGGGGCTTGGGGCTTCTGCAATGACTGCGTAAATCAAGGGCAGCACTGTACTCACCCTCTTCTCCCTCTCCAGCATCGACCTTCTGCGTCGGGGAATAAAAACAATTCAGTGCCTTCATCGCCCGGTTTCACCTCTTCATCTAAACCCCCAATCACGCCCAAGTCCGCCTCATTAATTCGAGGACCTGGCACATACTCGCTCGCCGGTCTCCTTTTCCGCCCTCTGACTTTCAGTACTCTCTGCGACATATGCACATACCCAATCCCGCCCTCACACACGCGTTATCACTGTCAGAAATGTAACGCAGGCAACTCCGATGTATGCACGTCATGTTACCAGGGCCTAGTGGCATCCGGACAGATTGCGCCCGAGGACGGGCAGAACGGATGGCGCCGCTGCCTACAGAAGCACCGCATGGTGGTCATCGGCTTCGAAGACCGCGACTCGGGCCAGCGACGCGTGGTAACGAAAGACCTGGTCGGCGGTCTGGCCATGAAGGACAACGCACTGCTCAAGAGCGCGCCCACGGCCGCACCTTCCGCCGCCGACAACCCCGGCACGCCCACGGCACCAGCTCCTGCCGTCGCTCCTCCCCCGCCCGACCCCGCGGCGGCCGGCGCCATCAGCCCGGTTGACGCGCCGCACGCGTGGAGATGGCGGGATACGGACGGTACGATCAAGAAAGCGAGGATGCGGGCCGGCCTTTTCCGATCGAACTCGGCGTCGTCGGCGTCGTCGTCGTCGATGCAGAGGGAAGGGAATAAGTCCAAGTCCAACAACGCTTCGTCCGCCACCACTGTCGCCGACACCACCAACAATAACAACGGCGGCGGCGGCAGCGGAGGCGGCTCGTCCAACGCGAACACTACGAACAACTCCAACGGCTGTACCAACAACAACAGCAACAACAACGCCAGCAATGCCAACCCAACAAGCAACCCCACCTCCAACCCCTCCACCACCACCAACAACAACAGCGGTCCCGCCGCCGGCGGCCTCATCCTGAAAAAACAGTTCCCGCCCGACGGCGGCCTCGGCCTGCGCGTCCTCGCGCTGTGGAGCTACTGGCCACAAGAGGGCGTCAACGACGAGCTGATGTTCCCCAAGGGCGCGGAGATCAGGGAGGCGGAAGACATCAACGGCGATTGGTACTGGGGCTGCTATTGCGGGCGGAAGGGGCTGTTTCCAGGGAATTATGTGAGGGGGAATTAGGGGTTTGTTGGCTGGTTGGGGTGAAGGGGAAGGAGGCGGAATTCCCCCGTTTGCTTTGTTGCATTTAAGGATTTCGGGGTGACGGACGGGCCTCTGACTGGGTGGCATGATGATGATGATGATGTACGGACAGGTGGAAATGGGCAGGGGGAAGAGGTGGTCGCTAATGACGAGATGCGATGAGATTGCGTGTTTTATTTCTTCTTTTTTCTCTGTTTCTTTTTTCTTCTTGTTGTTCATTTTTTTTTTCTCTCTCTCTCTCCTGCTGATGATGATCTCTATGGAGTGGTGGTAAATATATGGAATGGAAAGGAAAGGAAAGGGTCACGTTGATGATTATGAAACTCTTGGTACGATATCACTTAGGCTAGGTTGAGCATCTTTACATATATCACTTTTGAGTCACGGTGTGTCCTTTTGGGCGCGTGGTAACTGGAGGCGTGTGTATGGTGTGCTGGCTTGCTGTGCCAGTCCACAAATCCATGAGGGTGATTCGTTGATACTGCGATACGATTGCGGAAATGTGAATACCTGTTGGGTTTCCATTTCACTTGCGGACAATACTATCCACATGAGCATCATCCGAGAGCTGGAACTGGAATGGTGTACAGTTTCCAAGTGACGGCGATATATAAAGCCCGCAGTCTGGGATCACTGCCATCCATGAAAGCTTTACACAGAGTGTTGCAACATGATCGAGCTTGCGAATAGTTGGAAACACAATTTTTCGTGTGGAATTGTCTGGAAGTATTCGTACACTTCTTCCTCACTTCGTACGAAAAGCTACAAGGGCTCTAGGCATCAACATTGCAGAATGCTGCTGCTCATCATCGCCTCTGTTCTGCTGCACAGGAACATGCTCGGAATCCTACCCTTCCAACAACCACGCAAGGCGGCGGCAGCCGAAGTTTGACATGTTGTCCTTGTGAAATAGAGCCCACAGTTGGGAACAATAGAGATGAAGATAGGAAGTTCATAGATTGGAGAGAGAACTTTAAACAGATTGAAGATCAGCCCGGCAGTTTCAGCACATGCTCAACTGTACCAAGCGGCGCCACGTGCATGGGGTCGGTCACGCCGAAGCAGACGCAGCTTGTGGATAACGCGAGTGAAGCATGCGCATGGGCTGATCACGGGCTCCTTCACTGGGCGGACTGGCGCAGCTGATGCGGACGCGTCTGCCCACGGCACTGCCTTTCTTAAGAGCGAGAGCGGACCGTCAGCGGAGGACATCGTGCTCACTGGTGTGGCTGAATACACGATGGAACAACTTTCCCTACTTTCCGCTGTTGTTCGAGAAATTGGCCAAACTGGGGTGGCCTTATGGCACTGGTCTGACGAGGGAAGTCTGCACTTTGACCTTGATGATGGTATTCGGCAATCTTTCCTATCGACGAAGCGAGCGATGATCAAGAAAACAAAAAATTAAAAGACAATGATGCTGCAGTCTTTCCTTCATGGTGAGAGTCATCGTCAAAGTTTATACGCAAGGATGTTCCAACGCGGATCGTATACTACACGAGCGTCGTTTTCGTTGGATTCGCGGGGATCAGTGTTGCATGGTACCTGGTCAGAGGGCGCACATTCTTCTCCGGGCCTCCCGTCGACGAGGGTGTCGAGGTAGAGAGTCTCAAAACAGTGTGTGATTTACAACACGGAGTCGGATTGCAACTCTAATTTTAGCGCAGGCGCCAGCGCGAGATTGCGCTAGGCCACTTATGGATAGCGCTTCCAACGTGGGTCTGACGTATAAGTAAGCTCCGCGGGGCACAAGCTACAGCTCGTGTCCCGCCCAGCCCTTTTGTTACTTTGACACGCCTCCAATATGTCTATCCAGGTCGACGAGGTGGAAAACAAGCGCAAGATGGCGCGCGGCGAGCTCTACCACGCCTTCAGCCCCGAGCTCACTGCCGACAGGGCCCGCTGCCAGCACGCCTGCAAGCGCTACGCCAGCGCCGGCGAGGTGCCGCGCCGACGCCTGGTCGAGTTGTGGAGGGAGTAAGTTCCATCGGCTTCGTATGTCGGCCACTCGCGAACGCGTTACACCTCACCCAAAAAAACAGCCAGCCCCGCCGTTGACGCCTCGCCCGCAGCATCGCCGGGGACACGACGCCGCTGCCGCCGCCCGCGCCCACGCCCGAGGCCGACGACGCGCTGTTCGAGGACGAGCCGTGGGTGGCGGGCCCGATCCACATCGACTACGGCTACAACGTCAAGCTGGGCCAGAACGTCTTCATCAACTTCAACTGCACCATCCTCGACACGTGCCTGGTGACGATCGGCTCGCGCACGCTGTTCGGCCCCAACGTCTCGCTCTACTCGGGCACGCACCCGCTCGACCCGCTCGTCCGCAACGGCACAAAGGGCCCCGAGCTCGGCGGCGAGATCCACATCGGCGAGGACTGCTGGCTCGGCGGCAACGTGACGGTCCTGCCCGGCGTGACGATCGGCCGCGGCTCGACCGTCGGCGCCGGCAGCGTCGTGACCAAGGACGTGCCGCCCTTCCATGTCGTGGCCGGCAATCCCGCGCGCATCCTTAAGAAGATTGAGACTGAGATGGATCCTGAGCAGGCTGCCGCGAAGAAGGCTGCGGCGGATACTGGCCCCGGCGGGATGATGACTGCAGAGGATGTCCTTCACGGGATGCAGGCGCATGGTGCCGAGGTGGAGATGAGGGAGCAGGCGGAACAGGAGGAAGCGAGAAATCCAATTGACGAAGAGAAGTTTTGGCGCGCTTTCGCTTCTAGTGAGAAGGGCGCTGCTGAGGCGGGAGCGTATAAGCAGTGAAAGGAGATCGGGAGGTCAACGAGGTCTACAGCTCAACAAAGATGCCAATCGTTGGAATGGATCGACTGGAAAAGCATCCGGCGAAAGAGAGTCAACGCAGATATACAGAATTTGTGGTAGGCACAGCAGACAAAGAGATGGGGGCGCATAGACATATACTCAAGAGCACTGATCCTCTACGCAAGTTCTATTTGGAGATCTGCAACAGATGCATTCAAGTTTAACAACCTCAACACTTGCTTGCAATAACTGTACATTCATTAGGGGACATGGCATCCACATCCATGGCAGCTGACGTCACCTTTCACCCTGGGCTTACTGCAAGAGGAAGTGTTGGTTGCGTCTCCACATCAGAGGGCATCCCCGCAGCCGTGCGGAACATCGGGTCAGTTGATCGACAATCGACCATTTAAATCCGACGGGATGTCAGCCATGCGGCTCAATGGACCGTTCAGCCTGCGGCTCTGGCTGATCGCGCGGGGTGGTACGTACCTCTAAGTCCGATCATGGACTGCATCGGAGGAAGTGGATGTGGTGGCACGAGGAGAAGTCGATGCCGACCCCACATGCAGGATGACGAACCTCGCCAACGGCAGTTGGTTCCGGTGGCTTTTTGCACAATAGCCGGCGGTCGTGGAGCTCCCCGTAGCGCTTTCATGTTGTTGCATCCATACTGCCCGTCAGGAGTGTTCGAGCAAGTCGAGATTGTCGGTGAGGTGCAGGCGCTGAAACGATGCACGAATTCCCGTATCCGGCTAGTCCGTGTCAGCAATGCAGTACTGTGTGCGTACATCCCTGCGACTCCTGTGCCGGATCTCCATCAAATAAGTGAGCACGATGACAAGTATCGATTTCTGGCCCGAGCCACGATAACTGGTCGGTCCCAGAACTAGCTACCGTTTCTTAGGCACGCGTCGCTGACGGCGCTCCGGCCACTGACCGGCATTCTCATGACCTCTGGCAGGATTTAGAGCTGCACTAGTTCACCGGCGCCGTGCACCACCCTTCTCTGCCGGAGCAACGAGGCTAAATCCGACAAATCCGTCCGCCATAAACCTGGGGTAAAGAGCACGGCCTGGGGTAAAGGAGTTGTCGACTGGCTAACGCTCGCTGTATGGCGAGGGCCCCCGGTCAAGCCCGACAAATCCGGCAAAGGAATGAGCCACAGGGATGACTTGCATTGTGCGATTGCGCTTGTTCCCCACATGATACCATTCGGGTCATCATGGATATATGTACGTCCTTGCATACGCTCCGTGGCAAGGGATACTCGTCGTCCCTTTTCCGAATTCCGAGAGCGCTTAAATAAGAGGAAGTATCCAACTTCTTCTGGGACAAGCTCACCATTTTTGACTACTCAAGGCGCTACTTTGACCTCCCATCGCTGCCATGGAGGTTGACCTCGAACGGACTGCCGGGTCCGGCACACAAGCCGCCCTTTCCTACCTCCGATCCCATCCCATCTACGTCTTCCACGCCTTCTGCGTATTTGTAGTCGTTCGCTTCTTCCACAACCGTTATGCCTCGCCTCTCCGCCACTACCCCGGTCCCTTCCTCGCGTCCGGCACCCGGCTGTGGAAGCTATGCGTGACGCTGCAAATGCACCAAGAAACCGCCTACATCGACCTGCACAAGAAATACGGTATATATACACTTACGAAACGAACAACACCCCCTCGATCCCTGTCCCTCTCCTCACACCCTTCGGCCACCACCCAAAAAAAACCAAAACACTGACAAACAAAAAAAAAAAACGCCCCATCGTCTACACCTCCCCCCGCTCCCTCTCCTTCGCCCGCCCCGCCGCCGCCCGCCAGATCCTGTCGGCCGGCAAAGGCTTCCACAAGAAGCCCTTCTACGCCGTCTTCCCGCCGCCGGGCAACCCGGACATCTTCACCGAGACGCGCGAGGCCGCGCACGCGCTCAAGCGGCGCGCCGCGGGCCCGTCGTACGCCATGGCCGCGATGCAGGGGCTGGCGGACCGGGTGGAGGCCGTGATGGGGATGCTGGGACGGAGGCTGGACGGTTTCTGCGCCACTGTCGGTGTCGAGGAGAAGGGAAACGGGCAGGGGCAGGTGGTGGCGGATCTAGGGGCGTGGCTGCGCTTCGTCGCCTTCGACGTGCTGGGCGAGGTCGCGTTCGGGCGGCCGTGGGGCGGGGGCTTCCTGGCCGAAGGGGAGGGACGTCGAGGGCTGCATCGCGGCCATCGACGAGAGCCAGCGGTACAACGGCGCCGTCGGCCAGCTGCCGCCGCTCGATTGGGCGCTGAGGCGGAATCCCGTCTGGCAAGCGTGGCAGGCGGTCGTGCCGGGGGTGCGGCCGCTGGTGACGCAGATCGCGAGGGAGGAGCTGGGGAAGAGGATGGGGATGGGGGATACCGGGGGGGGGGGGGGGAGACGGCGGCGGCGGCGGCGGGGGAGGGGAGGAATTTGCTGGCGCAGTTGCTGAGGGCGCATGAGAAGGGCCCCGTGAGGTTTACCGAGCAGGATGTCTTTGCCCTTCTTCTTCTTCTTCTTCTTCTTCTTCTTCTTCTTCTTCTTCTTCTTCCTCCTCACCACCCACCCCCCCTCACCCCCCAGAAATATACGCAACGCACTAACGCAACCCACCCCTCCAGCTTCGCCGGCTCCGACTCCACCGCCTCAACCATGCAATCCTTCCTGCACCACGTCCTCCGCGACGCGCGCATCCACGCCCGCCTCGCCGCCGAAATCGACGCCGCCACGCACTCCGCCAAGCTTTCTTCGCCCGTCGTCGCCTTCAACGAGGCCCAGCAGCACCTGCCCTACTTCCAGGCCTGCCTCAAGGAAGCCATGCGGCTGCGCCCCGCCGTCGGCCTCGCCATGGCGCGTTTCGTCCCCGCCGGCGGCGCCGAGATCGATGGCGGCGGCGCGAGGCTGCCCGCCGGGACCGAGCTGGACGTGCATGCGTGGGCGGTGCACCGCGACGAGGCCATGTTCGGGAGCGATGCCGAGGCGTTCCGGCCCGAGAGGTGGTTGGAGGATGGGGAAGGGGCGAGGGTGATGGATAGACATATGTTTCAGGTGAGTGAGTGAGTGAGTGGTTTGGGGTGGTGGTTGTTGGGTGGGTGGGCGGGTGCTGACTGACGTGTGTGTTTCAGTTTGGCGGCGGCTCGCACGTGTGTATCGGGAAGAATTTGGCGCTGTTGGAGATGAACAAGGTGTTGCCGATGCTGTTGAGGGATTATGAGATGGAGTTGGTGCATCCGGAGCGGGATTTGGAGTTCCATACTTATTTTTTCGTGGTTCAGAAGGGTTTGGATGTCAGGATTTCGAAGAGGGTTTGAGGTCGAGATGGATGGTATGCGGGCGTCAGTCACTGCTTTGGGATTAGGATGATGGTTTGACTATTTACAAATCAGGGCAATCGAATGTTGCATTTTACTTCCATGTGCTTCTACGATACCATCGGTTTGCGTTGGGAATCTGTCTTTCGAGATCTCTCGTAGCCGATAGCTGCCTCGACGCCAGCCTGGGCTATCTCGACCATGTCGACGCCGGAGGCCAGGCTCCCGGTGGTGACGACGACGAGCCACCGCTCATGGACCCGTACTTCTGCTTTGCCGGCTACCTTCTGTGAACCTGCAACTCCATCTCCAATCTCGGTGCAAGACTGGAGCGACGCGAGATCCAGAACAACAAGGACTTCTCCACAAGCATCCGCACCCTCGGCTCCTCCGAGATCCAGCCCGAAACCCATTCCACCATCCCCCGTGGGCGTCGTCTCCCTCCCGCAAGTCTGCCGCCTGATCATCTTCGTCGCCCAACGCATCCGCTCATACGCCGCCTTCGTCCTGCTCCACTCCGTCCTCGACCGCCGCGCGCACGTCAACTTAACCATTCTCGACGACGACAATTTCGCTTGGGAGACGCTGTAGCAGCGTGTACCGTACACCAAACGCGAAGCCCCTTCGCCCGCTGTCTAGACTACTCGCTCGGCCAGGTGCGCTTGGACGAAGATGGGCAGTGCGAGAGTACGCGGCGCTGAACCTGCCGCTGTTCCTCCTGGCGGGCTGGGAGACCGACGACCCGGCGGCGCCAGCGGCTGCTCATCTTGGATCGGCTGGCGCTGTTGGAGAGAGGAGCGTGGGGGGTTGGGAGTATCGGCCGCGTGCGGGAAGGCGCTGATGTTGATTTGGCAGCAGCATGGGTTGTGGGCTGGTGGGAAGCTGAAGGAAAAGAGCTGGCGGACTGTTCGTTCTGCATGAGAGGGGATGGGAGCTGATACTGTTGTAGTGGGGTGATTGAGGGAGGGAAGCTGGGGCAGTGGCGGTGCTGTAGTGTGTGTGTGTGTGTGTGTGTGTGGTGAGTGAGTGAGGCGGCGGCATCAGTCGCAGGCTTGGAGTGAGTGATTGATTGTGTGTGTGTGGTACTCAAGAAGAAGCCGACGAGCATCGGACGCCAGAGAGCGGAGGCGTACAAACAAGGGAAGGAGCAGGCAGGATAAGAGTGGGGCTCGAGTGGGGACTCCCCAGGTGAGGAAGTCGCGGGGGGTGCCCGACTTCCTCTTTGGGCAACCACGAGGGTAACAGGGCTTCGGGGAGTAAAAAAAAAAAAGAGCAAAAACTTGGGCCCACGGCCGAATTCGAACCTCGGCCCTCTTACGGTCGACGAAGCAGCGGCGGTGGGAGTCGGATCCAAGAAACCTCGGCCATACGGCTCGAAGTTTTTGCTCTTTCGAGGTGTCCGGATCTTTCACCTTGGACGAGGAAAGAAGCCCGCTGTTTACCTTACATGCCGGGGTATAAATCAGTAGCTCTAGACAACGGTGTAGCCTCCGTCAATGACGATATGTCCTCCAGTCATTGAACTCGACGCGTCGGACGCGCGAAAGACGTATGCCTGCGCAGCATCAGCCACAACAGATTCCAGCGACGCAAAGGGAACAACCTACGCCTATTGAGCTCATACGGCACGCCCATCCGTTTCGCCGGCGTCAGGTCCACCCACACCTTCTGCGCCTCCTGCGGGACGGCATCCAGCATCTCCGTCGCGATGTAGCCGGGTCTGACACAATTGACCCTGCACACCCCCATCCACTCCACCGCCAAACCACGAGCCAGCTGCAGCAACGCCGCCTTCGAAGCATTATATTGCGCCCATCCACCACATGTGTCATTCGTCTGTCCCATCTGCTCATTCTCGATCAACCGAGTCAAGAAAACTCACAACAGCCTGCCTCTCTGGCACATTCACCACCAACCGCACTCATCGATGTCCTAAATACCACGTTCCCGCGCACCCGCGCACCACAACGCGCCGTCGAAATTCACCCCGTCATCGTCTCGCCCAGCTTCTCCTCGTCGCACTTCTCCGCGGAGAAAACTCGTGCGCCACCACCCGCGCGTTCGCGACCAGGATGTCCAAGCCCCCCGAAATCCTGCACCAGTAACTGGACCAATGGTGTGCACATGTTTCGTTCAGAAAACACGGCTTGGACGTCTTTGACCATGTTTGATTTCGGGAATTTCTATTGCTTCCTCAGTTCAGACGCTCCTTTTTGATCTGCCCATGCTTAAAGCTGACAGGATTCTCCAAACCCCAGGAGGGTACGGGTTCTATGATAGCAGCTTGATCCACGCCGAAGAAGGGTATGGAGAGCCGAGTCTTCCTCTCCTTATTGTAAACGCGGTAGATAGTGGACTGAGAGGTATTATCTATCCACATACTCAACGTGTCGCCAGTGTTGACGACAAAAGTGGTCTGCAGCAAGCAGAAACACACTTTAGGCGAGATGCCGTATCTATTGAGAACTTGAAACACCTAGAACGGGATCGGCCGAGAGAAAGGCTCCTGTTCTCGAGAGTACGTCTAGTGGAGATGATAAACGCAAGAAAGGCATTTCCGACTCAGTCGATCCTTTCCAAAGACAGGTTGACATTGGCTGCGTTGGTATTCTAGCTGGTCGGCAGCTCCGCTTGTACTGCCAGCTGTTGCGGCGCAAATTCGACTAATGCAGCTGCGACGTCTTGATTCACTTTATGCTGCGGCCATCCGTGTTGGTAATCCCAGCAACGGCCAATGAATATTCAGATTCCCACAATCTTGCAAAACTTTGTTCGTTAGCATGCGGCGCAGTAGTGGGGCGCGTATTCGATCGCTGGGGTCACATGGAACTAGCCCGCCGATTTGATGAGCTGAATGCTGCGGACAGTGACCTTCGGCTTGTGAGGTCCAGAAGGTAGTGGTGTCGCTCGAAGTGACACCTTGGCTTAGTCGCACAAGGGGCGAGGTTCTGTGTAACAAAAGAGGTGGCACTGCGCAACAATGACTTTGTTGTTGAGGTGTAAGGGGGAGTAAATGGCGGGCGAATAGACGCGGGGCAGGCTGTGTAGGGTACGGGGGTATATCTATCGTTTACCCCACCGCGTGTTCACTGTCCGAGTCACCGCTCTCCTACCGCCCAGAGAAGCCTCTACCGCCAACATGTGTACCCAGTGCTGGGGCGACCTCGCACCTCAAGACCACTCCTTCCCCGCCGCCGCATGCTTCTTCGGTTGTATGCGTCACGACATACCAAGCGACAGCGAAGCAGCTTCGTGCTATCAGTGCTTCGGCGACCTCACCCCCTCGGCCCAGCCCTTCCATGCAAGCCTGTATGCTTTCAGTTGCATACTTCCAGCCTCCAACGCCCCCCGCTGTCACCAGTGTAAAGGCGGCGGTGCCTTGGAGTACCGGTCATTCCCCGCACCTCGATGTCTGTTTGGGTGCGCCCGCCCAGCTGCGCCCGCTTCCCACGCAGCCGATTGCCTTCAATGTCGCGGACAGTTGCTAGCCGCAAGTTACCCCTTCCCGGCTACCGAGTGCCTCCTGGGTTGCAAACGGAGTGAACCGCCTTACCATCAGAGTAAACCGCCTTACCATCAGAGTAAACCACCTTACGATCAGAGTGAACCGTCTTACGTTCGGGGTGAACCGCCTTATGATCGGGGTGGTGCACCACCACCCAAAAATTCCCAGCCGCTAGAGGGGGGCTTACCGTCCTTCGACTATCACAACTACCAGACCCCAGCGGGGCTGCTTTGCCTTCAGGAAACAACACCGGCCCAGCCTCCGGCCGCGGTCGCAGCATCCCGCTCCGCCTCCCTCTACACTTCTAAATCAGGACGACTCATCCGAGACGGAGGGTGATGTGGAAGTTCTTACACCACCTGGCTCGCCATAATGGCATACCCATGATGGTTTTTCCTTATAACCAACGGGCACTGTGCCAATCATCGGGGGGAAATGACGGAGGTAGGCTGAAAGTGGGTCGCCGGCGGTACCGTGACTACGCAACTTCGTGGTAGCCTCGGGTATGGATCACCTCAATGGTGCTTTGCGGATTTGTCGGAGAAAGTTTCCTCAAGATGTAGCGCAAGGACAAACAAGAACCGGAGCATCCTACGGGCGAGTCCCATGGTGGACGGCTATCTGGTCTATGTCAAGCTTCGTTTACTGCTCGTGGGTCAGGTATTGGAAGAAGCTCAGCCCAGCCTTCTGAAAGACGCTGGTGAGATTCTGGTCGATTCTGTGCTTTTGGCGGGGTGTCTCCGGTGAAGTTGAGAATAATCGGAACAACTACTTCCTTGTCACTTCTGTGCGCGACTCTTTCCCTTTTCGGCTAGTGAGTACGGGGCCGTGAGAGTCGAGATGGCGATGCAGCTTGACGCAATCATTGCATTCATCTTCCAATGCGTGCCGGCACCGTCAAGGCAATAGTTGCGCATCGCTGGAAAGGCACCAGGCTGGAGGAGTGGGCGGCGCGGAAGGGGGATGTGACCGAGGATGCGGATATTGTCGTTTGGCATCATCCGAGCTGGATTGCTGGCAGCGAGGTGACAAAGAAAGGTGATTATTATGATAGTAGGTGCATGTCAAGAGAGACGTTGGGTTTTACGGCCGAGCGAGTGGGCGCTAAGACCACTAGGCTCACCGCCCAGGCGGGAGATCGGGTCTGGGGTGCCGCCCAGGCCCGTTTGCGGCGTCGTCATCGGCTCGTGTGGCTTTGTCCACTCGCCCTTCTGACCTCCAGCGCGAGACGCGCCCATTGTCCTTGACTCTCTGTCTTCGCTTCGTTCCACTCCCACACACTGCGCGACTCCTTTCTTTCCCCCCGGCTCGCTCGCTCGCTATGCATCTTCCTCCGCCCTAGAACAGCTGCGACTCGTGTTTGCGACCCAACCTCAGCCCCAAACAATTTAAGAAAAATTAAACCGCACCCTCGACCCGCGCCGCTTCGACCCAACCCTCCGCAACCATGTCTGCCCCTCCAGACGGCGCCGCCACCGCCGCAAACGGCTCTGCCGCCGCAGCAGCAGCAGCAGCAGCGACGAAGAGCCCCACCACAACCGCCCCCAACGAAGCGGGCCCCAGCCCAACCATATCCTGGCCCGTCAACCGCCCGACGAGTCGCGGCAAGTGGACGCCAGAGGTCGACCACGAGATCCGGCTGCGCGAGCAAAAAGACGTGCACACCCCCACGCCAGCCACGCCGGGCGGCACTACCACCACCACCACCACCACCACCACGCCACAACAGCAGCAGCAACAACAGAAGAAAGAACCCATCATCCTCGCGAAGGAGCTGCTCCCGGGCCAGCCACGCTCGCAATCCGGCATCGGCTTCCGCGCCTTCGCGCTGGGCCAAGTGCTGGGTCTCAGCGCGGCGCTGACGCTGTACCTGGCGGTCGCGCGCGGCAGCGCGGCGTGGCGCGCGCCCTTGTTCGCCGCGACGCTCGCCGTCTTCCACTTCCTCGAGTTCTGGACGACGGCGCGGTACAACACGCCGGCGGCGCAGACGCGCAGCTTCCTGTTCACCAACGGGAAGGAGTACCAGATCGCGCACTCGACGGCGATGCTGGAGCACGTCGTCACGCACCTGTTGTTTCCGGGCTGGCACGAGAGGGTGAACCTGGGCGGCCTGACGACGGCGGTGGGCGTCGGGTTGATCGTGCTGGGGCAGGCGGTGCGCAGCGCGGCCATGGCCAAGGCGGGCACGAATTTCAACCATCTGGTGCAGAGCAGCAAGAAGAGCGATCACGTGCTGGTCAAGGACGGCGTGTATGCGCTGCTGCGCCATCCGAGCTACTTTGGCTTCTTCTGGTGGGGCTTGGGCACGCAGCTTATGCTGGGGAACGTCGTGTGCTTGGTGGCGTATGCGGCGGTGCTGTGGGGCTTCTTCAGCCGGAGGATCAAGCGTGAGTGCAACCGTTCAAATTCGGAAAGCGAGACGGCTGCTGACTCTGAGTGGAACAGACGAGGAGATCTTCTTGATCAATTTCTTCGGAGACGAGTATCGCCAGTACCGCGCCGCCACTCCCGTCAAGATCCCTTTCATTCCGTAGGCTTTTCTTTGACGGCTAGCGAACGCTTTCGACATCGTACCACACACCGGCCGAGGCGTTCGTTTACTCTGGTGCAGCAGCGTCTGAGTGTGTCATTATTTTCCTTAATTACTAGATGAAAGATAGCTTATTTCGTTTAGAACCGTCCTGGCGTGATCCATAGAGGCAGGAAGGCTTGCTTACTTTGTTCATGCTTGCTCACTTTTCCCAACAGTCTTCCTCTCCTCACTGTTACATCTATTGGGTAATGTCTTTCCCGCAACCGGCCGGCTGCAGGCAGTGGCTTCTGCAACCTCTTCCATGGTTCGAATTCTCGCTGCAATGCAAGAAAAAGGGGATTATTCCAGAAGGATTCCACGACACGGAAACGCTTATGCGCACTGCAGAGCGCCACGCGACTCGCATGCAGGAACCCTTACTTACCTCTGGTTGCCGAACGTCTTTTCTTTCCTTTTCTCACACGTCTCGGAGGTCGTCCGCTTGCCTGCATCATACTCGGCAACTAGGCTCTTGCCGGCAAAAAGAAGCGCGACAGGGTGCTGCTGGGGCAAGGCTGAGATGCAGAGCGGGGACTTTCGGAGGAGGCAATTGGATCGGAAACCGAAGGGGAGCTTACTCCGTGGATGATGAGGAGTGTTTGTAGCACAAGGCTGACACCTGCGCAAGCTTCGACCACGAGGGCGACATGGAGCGTGGGCGCCATGTGGCGCTTTGCTGCGCCCAGGACGTACACAGCTCATGTCAGACAATCGGGTCCCGGGCGAGGTTCTCGAAGGTCCCCGCGTGTGAGACGAGATGTGACGGTAATGCGCTGAGTGTCCAGTACCCTGATGTCAGCTGTTGATGTTGAAGTGGAAGCAAAGCCTTCTCATCTCTCCTGTCGACGACCCCTATACGTGATTAACCCGTGCTGATGCAGCGCTGGCAGCACGATTCCAAAGTAGTCTGAACGACAGGCTTGCGATACGCACAGCTCGAAAGGTGGTTTGGGGATGCTATGGTCGACTAACGGCGCCCGCTCACAACCTTACCTGTACGACGTGGATCCAGGACCGAAAAAAAGGAAATTTGGGATCGAACAGGAACAGAGGTCTGAACCACTCATGGCGACGTGGCCACTCCTGTGAGCGGTGCTTTTTGCGCCGGATCTTCGCGGGAAGCCACGCCCACGTGAACAGAGCTTTCATCAATCGCGATCGCATATCTGATGACGATCATCCTCATGCATCCGCAAAAAAGCAACGACAGCACGCGGCGCACACGGGGGCTTGATGCAGCAGCCTCACTGCGGGCTCGCCTGCCCGCGCCTCATCAGTGCACGCTTCGTTGCAGGGTGAGCTTGGCGGCCCATGTCCGCCGGGCTGGCATCTGCCCTGTACAGGGCTGACGGGTTGTTGGGCGTCTTGTTAATATAACTCACGGCAGACAGCGCCGCCTCCCGGCTGGTGTTTTCCCTTCCAGTAATCCTGGGCCCGGGTTCCGCTTTCCTCGGGAGCATCAGCCGGCGGCGGTCCTGCCCTATTCCGCTACGGATTCGCGCCCGCGCCTGGCAAATGAAGACAAGGTTCATATCGACCGGGATCGCGGAACCCTCACGTGCATCATCGCCGGGCTGGGAAGGGCAAATGCCGTCTGCCGCCTGCCGCCTGCCGCTGCGCTGCTCTCGACTCTCCCTGTCCCTCCTCCTTCGCCGCCGGCGTGCATGACGCGCATTGTCTTCGCCGGCACAGCTCCTCGGCGCTTTCCTCAGCAGCTCGTATGGCGGAATGAGAGGGTTGCTTTCCAGCTCCTGCCGGCGCGCGCTTGTCGTCCCTCTGTGCCACGCAGGCTAGGCCGTTCACGGCAACTGCGGCCGTTGCGCCCGCCTTCGCTTCCATGCACGAGATGTAAATATAATGGACGGGGCAATGAGGGTCTGCCTGTCTCCACAAACGGGATCACAACCCCAAGGGAAATCATAACTCAGTCTCTCCACTCTCGCGGATCCCCGGCTCTGGGCTCATTTCCTACGCACTGTGGACGGAGTTGCCGGCCCCCAGGTTTCAGAGCACACCCTCTCGCACGCAACGCAAACACGCAACGCCGCCCCGCCCCGGCCAAGCGCCCGCAGCCGCCACGGCCGATGCCAGCTCCCGGCCCAGCCAACGGCGCCGCCCTATTGCGGCGCAGGGGCCCGAGCTCCCGCTAATGGACGTGTATGTGTGTCTCGCGGCCGTCTGATGGTGTGCGGTTGCTGAGCTCTGGCCCTAAGGCTCCACCACACTCCCGCCCACACGCGCATCGCCGCCGCCCGGTGCTGCCAGACATGCAGCCTGCCTGTAGCCAGGCCAATGTCCCCGCTGCGCCATTTACCGCTCGTTCGTTTCGTCTCGGGCTCCCTCGTCAACACGCATACAGCCTACTCCCCGGCAGCTAGGGTTTCGAGCCTGGCCGGAACAGAGAGATGGCACTTCCTGGTTGGTGTGAATTGTGCTGTGCTTATATGCGCCCCAGCTCGGTCCCGGTCCCTTTGCCACCTGCGTGCCGCTGTCACTTCAGCCTGGGGCCTGGGGTGACGGGGACGGTGGCCGATCAGATATATATCGTCCCTCACATATCGTTGCCTCGCCCGATTGCCGCTGGAGATCGCTTCCACTTTCTTTCGCCGCTCACTCCCTTTGAGACTGCTTGATTTGACGTCTTCTTATTTTCTGTTGGCTCTTGTCGTCACGATACCGTCCCCTTACTGGTATTTTCTCCATCCCGCTGCTGCCGGCCACCACGACGCGCCCATCGCGAGACACGGCATCGCGATGACTTCAGGAACCACCCTATACCAACAACAGAGTCCAACAGATTGATCCGGGTACCATTTATCTTCGACGACTAGAACTACTACACACCCCTACATCAGCGGAAACAAGAGCTGTGGAAAAAAAAAAAAAAAAACATCGAGGACAAGACACACATCCACCACCACTTCAATGTCCCCGACCACAAAGTCCCGGCATCGACCTTCAACCCACCCCACCGCCACAATGGACGGCACGCAATACCCCTTCGACACCCTCACGGCAACCGCCACCGCCCTCTCCAACTTCCTCCGCACCAACGTCCTCACCTCGGTCGAGCTCGTCGACGTCTACCTCGCCCAGATCGAGCGGCACAACCGCAAAGGGCGCCAGCTGCGCGCCGTCATCGCCGTCGCCCCGCGCTACCACCTCTTCGCCATCGCGCGACGACTCGACGATGAGCGGCGCGCGGGGCACGTCCGAGGGCCGCTGCACGGCATCCCCTGTGTCGTCCAGGACAACATCGCCACGGACGCGCTCGTCGCGCACCAACTCGACACGACGGCGGGATCGTACGCCTTCGTCGGGGCGCGCCCGAAGCGGGCCGCGACGGTCGTCGAGCGGCTGACGGCGGCGGGGCTGATTGTGCTGGCCAAGGCGAACCTGTCGGAGCTGGCGGGGCTGAAGAGCGGCGACATGTCGCCCGGGTGGAGCGCGGTGGGCGGGCAGACGCAGTCGCCGTTCGTGGCGCGCCGGCTGGAGAAGGGGGTGCTCATCTGGGACCACACGGCGCCGGGCGGGTCGGGAGCGGGGTCGGCCGTGAGCGTCGCGGCCGGCTTCGCGCCGCTGGCGGTGGCGACGGACACGGTGGGCAGCCTGATGGCGCCGGCGAACCGCGCGGGCCTGTACGCGCTGAAGCCGACGGTCGGCGAGGTGCCGGCGGACGGCGTGCTGGCGTGCAGCGCGAGCTTCGATGGCGTCGCCGCCGCGGCCAAGAGCGCGGCGGACCTGACGTTCCTGGTCGACGCGGCCATGCGCCCGCTGTCCAGGGAGCTGGGCGAGGGCACGCCGTTGAGGTATCGCCTCTTTCAGGTCCGCAGCCGCTGGAACGGGCTGAGGGTGGGCTTCGTGGATCCGGCGATTTGGAGGGTGGGCAAGGATTTCTCGCGGTTGAATGCGGATGCGGAGAAGTATATGGTATGCATTTTTTTTTTTCTTCCCGGGTTTTCTCCCTGGTTGGTGTGTGTGTGTGCGTGTGTTGGGGAGGCAGAGAGAGAGAGAAATTGGGGTGGTTTGAGACAGGTTCGTTACTGACGTCTGATGTTTGAATAGATGAGCATGTATGAGATGGCAATATCGAGGATACGCGATCATGGCGCGGTGGTGTCGTATCCGGTGCAGGCTCCTTCGCCTCAGGTCTTCAAGAATAGCGGGCCGATGAGCAGCTTTGAGATAGTAGCCTGTAAGTTGTCTCCCCGCCTCTTTTACGCATCTTTCCTGCCGGGTTGAAACAATAAAATAAAAAAAGAGTGGGGGATTATGAAAACAACACACACACACACTCTCTCTCCCCCGTCTTTGATATTAGCTCACCAACGGCAAGAACCAACTAATCAACCCACCCCGACAACAGACAAAGAGTTCAAGTCCATCCTCGCCAACTGGTTCGCCAACCTCGACGACTCGCGCGTCCGCTCGCTCGCGGGGCTAATCGAGTTCAACGCGACGCACCCGGACATCGAGCTGCCCGCGGCTCACTGCCCCGACCAAGCCGACCTTCTCGCCGTCCTCAGCGAAACCACGCCCGCCGAGACGGTCGCCGACCACCTCGCGCAGCTCCGACGCCTCGGCGGGCCCGAGGGCATCGACCTCGTCCTCGACCACTACGGCATCGACGTCCTCGTCGCGCCGGGCGACAGCGCGCTATGCGAGCTCGCGGCGGCCGCGGGCTACCCGCTCGCGACGGCGCCGCTGGGCGCGCTGCGGTCCAACGGGCGTCCGTTCGGCGTCGCGGTGACGGCACGCGCGCACGAGGAGGGGCGGCTGCTGCACTTTCTCACGGCGTGGGAGAGCGTTTTCCATCCCACCACCTCTTCCTCTTCCTCCTCGTCATCCCCCTCGTCCTCGCACTCGGGCCACTCGCACCATTCCGCCGCAACAACATGCTCGTCATCCTCCTCCATGCCGAGCTCCTCGTCGTCCCGCCCCATCCCCCTCCCCCTCGACTCGGTCCCCTTCCCCAAACCCGACGAGCTGCTGCCGCCCGACGGCCCCGTCATCAAGGTCATCCTCAAGGAGTGGGACACGCGCGACTTCCGTCAGAGCAGCGACGCACTGACGGGCTGGCTCAACGCGCGCTGGCGCAAGAGCGGGTACAGCCTCGGCATGGAGACGGTCTACGAGATCCTCAAGGCCAACGGGCGCAAGGCGTATCGCGGCCTCGGCGACGAGGCGGGCGGGGCGTTTAGGAGGAGGGGGAGGGCGGGGGAGGATGGTGGGGTGGAGGGGGGGAGGGGCCGGCAGCATGAGAGGTGGGGGAGCGCCGCGAGTGCGAGTGGTGGGAGTGTGGGCGATATGGGGGATTGGGGGAGGTTGGGCGATTGGGATGAGAGGAGGGAGGATGGCGGCGAGGTCAAGCCGTTGTTTGGTGGGCCTTGATAATGGGATGGGATGGGATGGGATGGGCCGCGGGCCGGCGGGCCGGCGTGTTCTCTCCGTTTCGGTTCTTCTCTTCGTCTTCCTCCTCCTCCTCCTCCTCCTACCGCTGTTTCTTGGTGTGGGTCGAGTGCTTTGATGGCGTTTGGGTGGTGGTTGTGCATTCGGCAGAGTGTTGGGGTTGGTTCCGCACACTCGGTCGGGGTGGGCGTGGGGGGTGAGCGGGAAGTGTTCATACCATTGGCGTTAGTTACTGGAGTGTTGGCAATTGGGCGGTCAGGGACTCTTATCACTCAAGCCTTTTTTTCCTCTTTTTTCTTTTGCGGGCAGAACACACTTTGTTTTCTGAAGGTCGTTATATAGCATATTATGATATCCCGGGTTTGCTCTTCGAAGTTTTTTCGTTCGTTCTCGAAAGCGTGAGTGGTGCCTACTGCACACCCCAAGAGAACACTTTACTTTTTCGAGTAGCAGTCAGTCAGTCCCTATTCTCCGCAAGAACAAATTCGACGTGCGAGGATGATTGATGCCTCTTTTTTTTTTTTTTTTTAACCGAGTTTTGTGCCCTTACGGAATTCCACGTCATCTCTTCCATCCTGCCCTTTCTCTGCTTTTTTTCTACACTTCTACCGCTTGTCTTTTGCCCCCACAACAAGTTGATCGAGCACCATATCTATGGGCCTTTGACGGCTGATAGAGAGGGAGAGAGGAAAAAGAAAAAAGAGAGAGAAACGCTCCAGAACCTTGCGGACAAGGCGCGCCCGGGAAAAGAAGAGAAAAAAAGGAAAGAAACGTTTTGCAGCGGGAGATCAGGGGGCAAAAAGCAGAAAGCTCCGAAGCGGGGAGGATCGTTGACACGGTTGTGAGATGGGATCGCTTACTTACTTAACATCAGACACGGGGCTGTTTCAGCCCTCCAGACCCTATCTTCGGTGGCCCCATCTAGTCAGCTACTCTACTCGCTGAATGAGCCAGGTATCAGTCGATGCGCATGCTCCACTCGTGTTACCCATAAGCTGCATCGGCTTCGGCGTATCCGGCGTGGTCGCGTAACATTGAGCATGCGCTACATACGAGCTGCGGGATGGTCCACTGCTTTGCGGAGGAAGGGGGGTGTCACTTTGCTCGACTCTGAATGAATGAGGATTGCATCGTTTTTCAACGTGTCTTCCGCAACTACATTTGAATTGTGTACCGTTGATCTTCAACGATTGGTCTTGCTTGTGCAGGGTTGCTGAGCATCGTTACCGTTGGTTAATGCCTCGCTTCATCATCGGGAAAGATCGCAGAATACCATTATCAAGCCCAATATGCATACTTCCCTCATCTGAGCATCACCATATGACCAATCAAGTTCCAAGCACCAAGTGACAAACACAGTCTGGTGTTTGCCTGGTCCGTTTTTTTTCTTTTTTCACACGCTAGCCCGGGACTGAGGCTCATGGTGTCTTCCGGGTACGGCCCGCCTTCGCCCTCAATAAGAAGACCAGCACTGTAGGCAGACACCGTATCAGCTGCGTCTATCCACCCAGCGGACCAGCCAACGGCCAGACCGCGTGCTTGAGTCATGTCATCCACAGACCGCATCAGCTGCGTCATGGCCGACCCTGATCCTCGTGCACGCGATCCGACTTGATGGAGGATAGCACGAGCTGTAAGTCCCGCGCTAGTTCACAAGCGCCTTATAAACTCTCTTCCGTGCTCTATGAATCGCCCATCGCCATTTCCGTTTCTTGCAAATGGGATACGATATTCAGTTAGGAACTGTTTGTCTTCAGACCGGAAATACTCTAGAGGTTTACTTGCTTGTTGGAAGTGTATGACGTTGATCGCATATTTGCCGAGGATAGTAGATGTGATGTTGGGGAAGCAGCATATTGCAGTGTCGATGAAAAGGGCCATGTTGTAGTAAAACTCATGGGTGACTTCCTTCCGCAACACTGCACGGATTGATGAATAGTTCATTTCAAAAGCAAAGATTTTCTCGACCCGAAGCCGTTTCATGCTACATAGGCGCTAATTCTAACGGAAGGGCGCTCGATTTATCAGAGGAGCGCCTAGGAAAGGGACGGGAATGATGATGGTGGAACGTAGTATTTTCAAATGGTGATGAAAGCTGACATGGTGGAATAGATCTCGTAGACTAATGTCGGCACCGTGCCGCAGCGCTGCGACAGATCTGTAGAGTGCATGCTTGAAAGTTTCGCTTTCAGTCAAGCAGTCTCTCTAAACGCCGTCTTTCACTTTCTGATTGACCCCGCGATCAAGCGCTCGGAGGCGCAAAGACATGAATGCAATAGACTCATCGTGAGGCATGTTGCACGCCACGCCAACAATCTGATCTATGGTCATAGATCCAGAATAGTTCTGGGAAAAAGCGGAGCAAGGTGATTGTCAGTGAGATCCACCGGAGCCGGCGGCAGATTCGCTCTTGATGTCGGCTGACGCTACTTGACAAGCAGCTCGAGCACGTCGACGACGAATTTGCGCGGCAGCATCGCTTCTCCATCCCTGCCACCTGGTAGTTTCAGGCTCTGTTGCCGCTTCAAAGTCTTCAGGATGCCGCGGTAATCCCTCTCTTCTCTCCCGAGCGCCAGCTGTTCGTCCATGCATTCCTCCATTGCCACGTGCTCCGCCGCGAGGCGGACGATTTCCGCCGACGATTCCGGCAGTTCCGAGTACATCAAGAGCAACTTTTCGGAGAAAGAGTTCTTGAAGTAGAGACGATGAGTCGTGTTAAGTTGGAAGTGTCTCTGTAGAAGCATGCGCTCCAGAACATAATGCACGTCGTTCGGACATTGTTTCAGGAGCAGGCATACAACATCGAAAACGTACGCCTTCTTCTGTCTGTCGTAGTCTTGCTTCCCTAAAGCCTGCTTGATGGAATCCATGTTGCCCTTGGCGCGGCATGGATTGGCGCTGTGCTTGAAAAGTAGCCGCAGAATCTCGATGCGTGTCGGATGGCCTCTTTGGAAGTCGTACCATGTGACTGAGTCGAGAAAGTAGTCCAGCGGCGTCCGGTCCCTTTTGTCGACGGCATTCGGGTCCGCGCCGAGCTCCAGGAGGATCTCTACGGCAGCGCGCGTGTCGTCCTCAATACCGGGAGAGCGGCTACAGGGGCAGCCGGCGCAGAGGGTGCGCAGGAGACCCAGTGAGGCGTTTCGGATCGAACTGAAGTCTGTTGATCGTGCAAGGAAGGAGGCCATGCCTGGCTTCACGCTGTGAAAGGCAAGGGCATGACTGATAGCCACCGAGACTCTGTGGCTACCGTCCGGGAGATCGTTCACCGCTGTCTGCAGGCTGAGACCAGCTTTGATGAAATCGGCGAGGAGGGCAAGTTCGTCATCTGTAGTTCCCCGGCCATATGCGTGTTGGTCAAGCCATGGCTGTACAATCAAGTACTCCAAGCCTTGGAAGTGCGCTCCAGCACCGAGGAGAGTACGGGCATATCGGTTCGCGAGCAGATAATCGTCGCCGTTGGCATACTTGACTCTACGCTTCAACACAAGTTCCAGGGCGGTTGCTCCCTCGTGTGGTCCTTCGGCTGCAGGGGCGTCGAGGAGCGTGCTCTGTGGAATGGCCAGCTGATCCATGATCCCAGGCTCCTTTGCGAACAGCGCAGCGACTTGGAGAACATGGAGTCCGTCTGAGTTGAGAAGAGCCATCGAAGCTCCATTTTCCAAAAGTAATCTGACCATGGAGCAATCGCCTCGTCTGATTGCGGCGATGAGCGGCGTGTCGCACGTCCGAAGGTCCTTGAAGTCGACATTCGCGCCTTCCCGCAACAAAAGCGCGACAATCTCTGGCGTTGCATCCGAGGCTGCCAGGGACAGTAAGGACTTTCCAAGCACATCTTCAAACGCTGGCTTCCCGTGGTAGATAGGGGTGAAGTCGATGTGCCAGTTGCTGATGACGAAGCGATATGGACTTTGAAGGAACGAAACCAGACGGTCGATCTGGGATTCCAGTATGCAATTTACGAGACTCAAGACGACTCCTTCTGGGATGTGATGTGACCCTATGCCATCCACAGGGCTGTTGGTGTGTACTCTGAACCTCATAAGCATTGATGTGAAATTCCACAAGGACTTTTTGCTCACCTTTCCGGAGACGGATCAGGACTTGGTACGGGAAGACTCCTGGGAAGAGCTTCGGATGGTGGAGCAGAGTGGCGCCGTTCCTTTTTGAAGTCCCATTCGCGTAGTTTGATGCGATATGCGCGTACGCTACGGTGGTATTAGTAGAGACGTCCTTCATAGCTCGAATGGTAGATATTTACGAGGCGGTAAACCCATGCGTATCCCGCAAAACTCGCAATACCTCGGTCAAAGACTTTCCCTGTACAACATACAGCTCTCTTATCTTATCCTTCACTTGCAACCAGTCTTTCGTCATTCTTTTGGCAAGGTGCGTCTGGGACAGTGCAAAACTGTGAGGTTGATTGCGATGCAGGAATAACGGGCTGGGACGCAGCGGTTCAAGTAAGCTGGAGGCAGAAGCAGCCGTGGCTAGGTGGTGGCTTCCCATTGGTTTCTGCACAGTGCATAATGCACAGTGCAATTACGCTAGCCTGGATTGGGTAGGATGTGCTGCGGGATCCGGTGGGGGCGCTGCGGTGTGCAACTCTAACGAGGCGCAGCCCTTTTGCACAGTGCAATCCAGCTCCCGCTCGGCCCGGGGCGTGTCAGCTGCGCCCCGGGAGCAGAAAACTCCCTGGTTGCACTGTGCAAATGCACTAATGCTCCTGCTCCCGTTGTTGGTCGTTGTCAAACACCAATGAACGCTGAAGGTTGCCGGTTTCAGGACGCAAGACGTCCGGAGTCGTGGGTCGCTCCCGCGGTGTATGCGCGGGAGCTGTACTTGCAGCCTTATCGGTGCATGCGGGATTCTGCACAGTGCAACTCATGAGAATATAACATCTCCCGCCTCGACCTCGGTGGTCTGCGAACAACTTGTCCGCTGCACTCAAAGAATCAGTGTCCGTGGCAATCGCGAAAGCTTGCATTGTCTTGTTTCCTTCCTCCCCACGCATCACCCCGAAGACCATGTCGACGACGCAGGAAGCTTCTACCACACATACCATATTTAGGTTAGCAAGCGTCCGCTGATACTGTAAGATACCATCTAACTTCTCTATAGTAGCTGTGAGCGCTGTGCCGACTCGGACCCAACATCCACGGGGAGTGAGGACGACAAGAAGCGCGCAATCACCCAGATCGTCCATCAAAACGAAAGCTGTTTCCAGTTGACAGCTGAGAACTCAGCCGCACACCAACAGGCTGGCGACTCAACAAGAATTCGGCGACTGGCTCGGGCTGCTCAAGAGCTGGGATTTGAACTACCGAGCAAGAGCCTACGTTTTGAAGCATCTCCCGGCATGAGACCGACGGAACGCTGGATCAGCGATGGGTGCTATTCCGAGACGGTTATGGCGAGCTACGGCGCGGAGACCAGGCGAAAGTGAAGGGCAACACCAAGTGGCCTTTAATCTAAGTTAGTTAGCTATCAAGCCAATGCGCGTAACAAGTAACGACGGTATGCCTCTAGCTCCACTTCCACGCTTCTCTCCCACGCCTAGGGCTCGTGCCCAGAGAAGCTTCAAGGGGACTATTGGCGGGTAAATTCGGCGAAAGTACATCGATGAACCTTACGATGAATTATTCACAGCATTCTCTTTCTGATGACTTTCGAGATATGCTGCAGCCCTTTCAAGCGCTCTTCGCCCGTCTCGCCGAGGTACAGAGACGCGACCGGCCAAGCATGGATACCGCCCTCTTCTTCTTCAACATCAACGAGTGCTCCCCCTTTCTTTAGTACGCGGACCAGTTCTCGTATCTCTGGGCCGAGAACTTCTTCAGATCCGTAGAGGAAGCACCAGCCTGCGGAAGGTGTTGCTCTTGCCCATTGCTTAAGGTCTGTACAGTTACCCGGAGAAACCATCGGGTCGTCAATGGAAATTCTGTTGCCGACGTATTGTTTTCCGTAGAGGTGGAGGCTGTCAGAGTTGAGGTAGTCGCTCGCCGTATTCCGATTGTTGGGAGAGACGAGTGTGACCCAGGGTGAAATCATGGTAGCCAGCGCTGGGAGCCTGCCGTGGTGGCGTGGATTGTTTGCAATATACAGCAGGAGACTGAGGATGAGCGTTCCACCCGCGGAATCACCGCCAACGCAGATGCGAGCGGGGTCTTCGGTAATCGAGAGGACATGCTCGTACGCCGCAAAGGCCTGCTGGACTTGGGTTGGGTAGACGGCATCGGGCACAAGGGTGTACTCCAGCGCGAGGAGGGCTGGATTCTTGTAGCCTGCTTCTTTTAGGAGCGAAACCCATGCGAGCAGGAACTCCATGTAGAAATAGCTGGAGCCCATTGAGAAGCCACCGCCATGGCAGTAGAGCACGACGATATCCGGCTTGGTCTCTTCATCGAAGGTAAGCCAAACACCGTGGAAGCCATCTTTCTTTACGTCTCTCCAGGAGATGGGCGAATGAAGGTAGCCATGGCGCAGCATTCGCCATCTCAAAAATGGCAAGGCCACAGGTTTCGAAAAGAAGACACGGCCAATGTATGCGGGCATACAGGCAAAGGCGTAGCGCACGCATCTAATGACGAAGTCTTGGAATGGAGTGGCTCGCTGAACGAACGGGGATCGACCTGCCCATGGTGTGAAGAATCTTTCCTGTACGAATTGGTAGGGTATTAGAATTACTACGAGTTGTCAGCGTCTGCATGTTGCGATAGGGGCAGTGAAGATACCTATATGGGGCAGCGCGTGAAGTACCCACGTCGCCAGCTCGAAAAAATCGACGTTGAGAAGCAATTGGGGAGCAAGGAAGATTAGAAAAACGGCGCAGTCTATGTATGAGATTTGAGTGAGAATCATGTTGGTTGAGCACTGAATACAAACAGGCGTGGAAGCGAAGGAGGGAGCGAGCGAGTGGGCTGACGTCTATGACGCCGACAGACTGGGCACCTAGGCCGAAAGAAGGAATCCGCTTGGATGCAGGTAGCCACGCCGCGCACACGACGCGTCTCGGCGGCAGATGCAGAGAGCAGAGAGAAAGAGGGTGACTTGACGCGTGGCGCTCGTCCGAGGCAGCGCGAGCGCAGATGACGTGAGGCGTCCGGGGTCGGCGCTGGATTAGATAAGCGGCGGGCGGTGTCACGTGCTCCTGAAATTTCCGCCGCCTCATTTGCTGCTTGCCCGGCCGCCTGCCAGCACCGTCACCACCCGACCACTTCAAGCAACTTGCTGCTTTCACGCGCCACGGGCTGGTCGCACGCACGCAGCTGCTCCGTCTCTACGGCTCCTTGTTTCTTCTCTCACCCCTCCTTCCGTTCCACCGCCGACCCCGCGCTTCAACTCCAATGCGCTGAAGCTCGCTCCACCCGCCAGCTGTCCAGCAACCACCTCCGCTCCCGCAAATTGCGCGTCTACCCTACGCAAAGTTCTGCCGCGGAACCGAATTCGCAAGCCGGAAGCTATGGATCTAGCAAGGTGCGGCCCCGCCTCCAACCCCGCGATGCTGGAGCTAGAGCTGACCCGCCACCTGCACAGCTCTCTCGCCCAGGAAGAAATTCCTATCAAGCTGCGATGCGCCATCTGCAACAAGCTGGTCGTCAACGCTTTCGGCCTGCCGTGCTGTGACCAATCGATATGTGGAAACTGTAAACAATTCTGCCGTTAGCATGGTCGTGAGTCAAATGCTGACCCGCCTAGGCCAATCTGCGCTGCCTGATTCCTGTCCGGTGTGCTCGCACAGCCCACTCTCCGCCGACGACTGCAAGCCGAAAAAGAACCTGCGCCTCACCGTCAAAGCATACCTGAAGTCGGAGGAAAAGAAGCGCGACAAGGAACGCTCCGTCAGCATTGCGGCCAAGCCCGACACTCCCGTAACTCCAGGCGGGACAGCCCCGGCCGTTGTCCAATCCATAGAGCAGCCTCTTGACGCGCCCGACAATACTTTCTCAAATGCCCCGCCGGGCGCTCAAGAATCGAAAGACCAGGAACCCGGTGACGGCGCCCAGGCAAGCGAGGCGCCTCAGCTCGATACTGTAGCCTCCACTGTGGACCAGGCACAAAATGAGGTGAGATGGGTGGATCTGTTTTTCGGAGCGACGCTGATAAATTTCAGGGCGCAAATGGATCCGAACTCCCCCAGGACCAAGAACCGCATGATCAGGATGCCACTGCAGAACCCGGGACCGGAGAAGACGCAGATTCCATAAAGAAGGAGGATGGTCAAGATGGTCAAGATGGTCAAGATGGTCAAGATGGTCAAGAAGGAGCTCACGAAGTTCAAGAAGCGCAGGGTGAAGGCGAAAAGCAAGCCGGAAACTGGACCGCTGGGGCGAATGGAACCCCAGGCCCCATGTTTGGAAACGGCTTTGGTTTTGATTCCAGCCAAACCGGATTCAACGGCATGAACTGGACTGGCCCCGGCGGCTTTAACCCTCTGATGATGAACGGGATGTCCAATGGCAACTGGAACAGCTTTGGCATGATGGGTAAGTTACTCCTATCCATGGTGTTTTCTGGCGGTGGTGTTGACTTGGAAAACAGGCATGTCCGGCATGGGCATGGACCCAATGACAATTTCCCAAGGAATGTTCGGAGGCTTTGGAGGTCAGGGCATGGGCATGAACGGAATGAACATGGGCATGGGCTACGGCGGAGGATACGGTGGCGGGTGGAATGGGCAGCAGATGAGTGGCAATGACTTTGGTGGCGCAAATGCTGGCTATTATCCCGGTGGTGGATATAATCAACAATCGCACCAGCAAGGGCATTTTCCGCAGCATCAGATGAATCATCATCACAACCAGCAGTTCGCAAAGAATAATTTCCAGAACCAGAATCGCATCCAGGGGCCCGGCGCATATCAGCAGCAGAAGCCGCTTGGTCAAGACCAGGAAGATGCGGACGCTGGTCCTGGCCAAGCTGAAGGTAGTGCTGCTGAAGGTCAGGTGTTAGACGACGAGCAAGGCGAGACCGAGCATAAGGACCCCGCGAAGCATGCTTCGGGGGCGGATGCCGAGGATGGCACCTTCGAAAACAAAGTCCCCCCGGACCTCCAAACTCGCCGGTCGTCACAAGCAGGTTCTGGCGATGCGCACGAAGCGGACGACGAAGATAGACCTACCGACCAGGTCGATGCCACAGACGAAGCGCCAAACAACGAAGCGACATCCGGAGACGTTCCCGAGGACGGCCCAAGTGCGGAGAGCAAGGATGAAGGTGACACTAACCATGCTGTAGGACCTGATGCCCAAGAAGGCGAGGCAGGCCAAGATCACGAAGCTGGTGAGGGGCCACTGGAAGATGCGCAACAGCAGGGTCTCCAGCAGCAAGATCATGGTTTTCCAAACCAGAACTTCCCACACCAACCCATGGGTGGATTTGGTAATGCGGACCCAACTGCAATGGGTATGGGCATGGGCATGGGCATGGGCATGGGCATGGATCCTTCGTTCATGGGAATGCCCATGCCCGGCATGCCCGATCCTTCCATGGGCTTTGGGCCCATGAACCAGCACTTTGACTACTCAGGCCGTGGAAGAGGTGTGTTCAGAGGTGGTTACGGACGTGGCTATCAGAACTTCCGCGGAGGGTTCGGGCGTGGGATGAATGGACCTGGATTTGGACCAGGCGGTGGTGGCTTTGGAGGAAATGTCACAGTCCTAGCGGGCGGAGAACCAAAGGGCGTAGGCGTCGAGGGTGCTCCCACAGGACCCAAGGCCATGCGCGAAGGTCTACCGAACACCGGCGCCAGTGGCAGATTGGGTAGAGCAGCATTCGCTGGCGGTGTAGGCAGAGGTTTGCCGCACCAAGGATCGGCCCCTCCATCCGAGCATCAGCCAAGGTGAGTACCCTCCAACCTGTAAGAGGTCAAGTTCGAGCTTCTGACGTTAAGCAGCAAAACACCCGAGAATGGACCCAGCCGTGCCCATTCACCTTCGCGGCAGAGGTCAAAGTCGAGGTCGAAATCCCGATCTCGTTCACCGTCTCGCCGTCATCGTCACCGTCATCGGTATCACTCTGCGGATCCTGCGTCGGAGACGGAATCGCGTGAGCGTCGCGAGGAACGGCGTCGTCACCGCTCGTCGCGCAAGCACGAAGATGAAGACGAGGCTTCGTACGAGGACTCTAGGGCCCGCGGTTACAGCAAAGAGCGCCCCAGAGAATCATCTGTCGACTCATCGAGACACCGCAGCAGGCGGGAGCGTGATAAGGACCGGCATCGGTCGTCCCGCTCTCACCGTGACCGCAGTCGCGAACACCGCCGACACCGTCACAGGTCTAGGACGCCGACCGGTGATGACCGTGATGATGCGGTCAGCATCGCGAATGGCACGGATGCCGGTAGCGAAGCCGGTAGTCGCAGAAAACGCGACAAGTACCGCGAGCGCGAGAAAGAGCGCGACCGCGACCACGATCGCAAAGACAGAGAGAAGACTCGCGACCGTGACCGCGAGCGCGACAGGGACCGGGATAGGGATAGGGAGAAGAAGCGCTCCTCTCGCCGGGACTCCCCGTCCTACGACTACTCCGACGATGACAGGCATCACCGGTCGTCACGCCGCCGTCGCGAGAAGGAAAAAGAAAGAGATCGTGCGGATAGAGCGGCACGTAGGGAAGAAGAGCAGGCAGAGGCCGAAGAAAGCGAGTTTAAGATCCAGGGCCGCTCCAAATCAAAGCTGCCGAACGAGTCGGCCGACTCGTCGTCCATGCCCCCTCCACCGAAAGGTATGTCCAGCTCTCGAGCATCCCCTCCGCCCTCGCAGGCGCCAAAGGGCCCCTCTTCCTCATCGTCCCGGACCCGCGATCACGACCACCGCGACCGCGAGAGGGAGAGGGACAAAGACCGGAGAAGCTCTTCTCGCCGCAACAGCGCATCGCAATCGTCACCCACGACAGACACGGCTCCTTCGTCAAGCACCGACCCGCACACGCTTGAGCGCGAGGCACGCAACCGCGAGCGCATGCTCAAGGAAGCGCAGCGCAGGGCCTCTCTCCAGAACCCGTCGTCCACCAGCAGCAGTAGCGAGAAGAGGAAGCGCGGGTACGAGGGAGACGAGGATGAGAAATCGTTCGCCCCACCCACAGGCCCCAGCGCGGAGCGTGAACGCCACGGCAGCAGCAGCAGCAGCAAGAGACGCAGAGGCAGCGAGGCCGAGGCCAGCGGCAGCAAGGAAGAACGCAGCAGCGGCAGCAGGAAGAGACGGGTGAGCTACAAGTACGAAGACGAGGAAAACGACGAGGCGAGAGCCAGGCGGGTGGAGAGCGAAAGGGAGGCACAGCGATGGAGGTAGGAATGAAACCTTGGCGCACGCATTTGGGAACGTGTGGACACGGGATAGAAGCGTCGAAAGAAGGAAAAAAGGCCCTCTGGACGAGGTGCTCTAATCATTCATCTGTACATGAGCATCCTCCCTCCCCCCGGTCGTAGCAGACGTGACGTTGAACAGGGCGGCAAAAACGGTTGGTTTGGAGTTCTGCCGTGTGCAGGGCTAAGCTATCAGTGGTAGAAGAAAGAAAAGAAGAAAGAGCATCCATCCCCATTCTTTTTTCTTGTTTTGCCTCGAGGGTTAGGAGTGCAATAAGGAGGCGGAGGTGAAATTGATAATAAGGTAAGCTTGGCAGTCATCAGTCGGTCTCGTATTCCCGCCCCAGCACCGCCGAAGTGTTTCCGCGCGACGCTTGGCCATGGACGCTTGGGCTGCGACGCTGCTCCGACCCTTCGCTAACGTATGTCGTGCTCCGCGTCATGCATCTTCCGAGGGCCACGACAGCGTTGCCATGGAAAGCCCCACCCTCGGCCACATCCCAGCGAGCGCGCCTCTGGAGCTTCTCGAAGCCCCAGCATCGCCAAGGATTTCCGCTCGGGCCGGAGACCGACGAAGCGAGCGATGACTGGCTGGTGATCGCAGCCCTGCTCGAATGCTCGGACGTGCCGCTGGCTCGCACGCCCGGAGCCGCAAAAGCCAACGTCAGCTCTTACAAGTCCCTGCGTGGCCCCTCCCCTCCCCTCGTCCATTGTGAGACGGCCTGTTCGACAACCGTCCCTCACGCTAATCCCCGCATTTCCCGCTAAGACTGACAGGAGTATTGACTAAGGAGGGTGGAGGATGGGATTCACCGACGGTAGCGAATCGGCTCCGTCCCTCGCCGACTACGTATGCATTTCTGCAAGCCCGACTTTTTAGTCTGATGGGGAAAAACGAAAAGACGGATCGCGATCCTGATGGTGTCGCCGAGCAACAAGACGCTCGGGGACCATGGTCCGCTTTTTTCTCTCAGTCGGCAAAAGGATTGAGGGCCAGCAATGGATCCGAGTTTTCTTTCTTTCCCCCTCCCTCCGTCCTCTAGCAGCCAGGACGTCGCCCGCCCGCCTGCCGTCCTCTTCCGGGAAAGAAACAATAAGGATCTCGGCGCGCCGCCCGATCCTGTGCTTGCTCTGTTCCTTGGCGTGGAGAAAAAAAAAAAAAAAAAAGGGTAACACGCACCAACCTGCCACTCGGGCGAGGGAAGGGAAAGAAAGGCGGTACTTCTTCGCCATGTCTGCCGCGTGATCTTCTGTCCCGCTTTCTTCTTTTTTCCCGTCTGCTTGTTTCCCATTTCCCCATCTTCTCGCGTGCTTTCTCGTGAGCCTTGTGGCTGGCGCCACGTGAACGACGACTCATCCCTGGGGGGGGGGGGGGGGGGGGGGGGGGGGGGGGGGGGGGGGGGGGGGGGGGGGGGGGGGGGGGGGGGGGGGGGG